>JAVKPL010013889.1:0-11948 GCA_032173675.1 Gastrolobium villosum
AACCTGAAGGCACTATGGAAAAATTCCACTGTATTCCGCATCTTTGACAGATTAGGTAGCAAACACATGTGTGATATGAGACTAAATTGGTGATCAGGAAGAATTTCAAATGGGGCAACAGCCAAAGATATCCACCTTGCCGCAACAGGAACATCCAATTTATATACATATGTTTTCCGAGGAGGATTGTCCTTGCTTAAGACCTGAAAAAGAAAAGAGATTCAAACATATACAAATTTTACATTTTAACTCTGCAAGGTGTATAAAATATAAATTTTTGTATAGAAAAAGAAATTTTATTAGAAACAAAATAGGTGAATTACAACAAGGGGGCGCCAAGAAACCCTCTAAAACAGAAAAGAAAAAAAAGAGAAAAAAAAATAATAGACAAAGTTTACATCTCATAGCATATATAGAATAGCATCAACCAAAGGATAATATCTATATAATTTTCGTTTCCACTTTGGACAGTAGGCATCCTTCTTTTCCCCTTCTCTTTCATGGCATGGAACTAAAAGACAAGTGGGAAGGTGCTTCAAAATTTTGTGAAAGCTAAATATTCCGTTCAAAACAAAGAGCTAAAAAATACAAGCCAAAGGACAAAACCTTTGGCTACATAAATCCTTAACCCTAGAGAACCATGCGGTGAGCATGGATTGAACATGCGACCTTCAGATCTTTCAATCTGACGCTCTCCCAACTAAGCTATCACCGCAAATCAAGCACAACCAGCCAGAAACCAAAACTGGGCTGGTAGCATTGCAGAGTTGTATAACCTAACAACAAATTGATAGTGATGACAATAAATGGATGACTGAGAGAAACCCCACAAATCATGAAGCAGACACAAATTGAAATCCAGGCCATAGCATGTCAGAGTTGTATCAAAATGACAGCAATGGTTACATTACAGATAAGGGTACTTTTGGGATGAATCTTCTTATCCAAAAAGAAAAAGAAAATGACAATCAAAGAAAAGAAACGGAAGGAGGAAGGCTGCATTCACTTTAAAGAGGAAGAGTAGAAAATCAGAAAATAGCATCCACCCTCAATCTTCAAATATTTTACAGGGTAATGCAAAATATCCAATAACATCACATGCAGGAAAAGCAGATATTCCTCCTTTTAGCTATTTCAGGGGTCTAGTGAAAGAATTAAGAATAAATACCACAATATAAAAAACAAAGCCATAGCAACACATTTCACTGTTTACCAGGCATGCCAAGCTTCAGTATATTAGAGATGTTAGAGATGTTGAACCAGTCCCCTAAGCTTAAGTTTTGCATTTTACTTGACTGTTTTCTATTCCAATGACTCACTGCTGAGTCATCACCATCAACTGATATATGTACAACAGTGGACTCACTTCAGTGCATCTTTGACATGCAACACAATGAACACTCTCCAGAACCTTCTCTCTCTCTCTGTGATTTTCTCTTTGTTTCTCACATTTTCTCTCGGAAATCAAATACAGTACTAGGCGGCAAAAGAGAGTAATCACTAATACCATATGAAGGAAAGAACTATTTCCAATATTTTTCATGGTAACCAATTAACTTTACATTCATGTCTTTATTTTATCTCATTGTACAAAACTTTCTGGTTTTCTACAGTTCTTACTATCAGCATAGTAGTCAAAATCATATGATTTTCAACAATGAAGATTCCCAAAGAAAAAAATTCAAGGAAGCCTATCATCCTTTCCCACCTGTAGATTACTCCAAAGAAAAATTGGAATTAAACATACTCCAATGGACTAGTGGTTGGAAATGAAAGAAATTCCAATTCCCAACATGACTTGACTTGACAGGAAAGTACATATACCTATTGACAAAATAGAACTCCTAAATATTATCAGCTTATTAAAAGTAGTATTTTGCATGCTTTCAGAACATCAATATCAGCTTACTAAAATCCTAAACATCGATATCATTCATTGCTACCTGATACAGCAAGCTTCCAGTACTGACAGCCACAAGATTGTGTGCTACAGTGAACTCCAGGTCATAGCTGAACATGAACGAAACAACAATAAGGACTTCAAGCTCATCCAGTGAACAGTAAATATTATTATTATAAATGTGGGCATGCACCTAGTACGCACACACAAAGAATAGGGAAGTGTTAAACAGTTCATACCAGCATTGTTGTGAATTGTCATCTATACAAGGGAACCAACACCTTGCTCTCCTTATCTGGTTATCAGTATGAAGAAAATTATCTTTGAAGTGGATTCCTGTCTCTGCCTTCTCTATCCAATAGTCAATACGAACAAATCTCACATTCTGCACCCAACATCAACCTACATGAGAAAACAGAAATAGTAAACCTCACCACAACAACTCATTTCTCACATTTTACCACCACCATATTTTCCGTTAGGGATGCTACACTACCCACCAATTAAAAATAAAAGCCAATTTCTTCACAGTGAGTGGGTCAAAAAAATAGGTAGAAAATTCAATACAACAAAAAAACATCAGTTATGGGGTACCGTCATAAATAAATACATGCAATGTCTTGATGGGACATGTGGAAAATCGGGTTAGTACTTCATTCATATTGAGCCATGCACGTGGCAGCAACTCACTATACTTTAGATAATTAAAAGTTACAAATATATACAAATTATAAAATCAGTCTATGTCTAATTACTTCTAATAATTCAAAACCATACAAAATGTAAATATTATTATAAGATTCAGTTGTCAAAAACTCTCAAAAATATTTCCAGCAAGGGCGCAAAGACAGCAACTATAACCTGCTTGGGCTCGGCAGAAGAATGAAACCCATTTTCAGAAACGGGTTGCTCCTGCTGTTCACTTTCAACCTTAAAAGGTTTACAGCAATTAATGAGTAAATTAGGCACCAGTTCTTTCTCGAGAGAAGACAAGTAAACTGAGACAGCAGCATCAGCAGCAGAGCTAGGAGAGCACACCGAGCTCCATCTCTTTTCATCCTCCCACTGCTGCTGCTGCTGATGATGATGCGGATAATACTCAAACTCCGTGGGCTCACCATCAACCGAAACACTCTCAATCCCTAAATTCTCCGCGTGCAGCCCAACGATCCCAATCTCCGGCACCGCAATTTCCAATTCAGTATACCTGCAAGTAAAATTAAATTAAATCTCTCGATTTCGATTAGGTGATCCTGAATCTAACTCGAACAGAATCTCAACACCAATAAAACCTAATCCACAAAAATTTCAACTAGTGCACGTGGAAACAAGAGTGAAACGGAAGGGAAAATGTGAGAAGCGAGAAACGAAACGAAACGAAACGAACCCGTAGACTAGGCGTTTGTCCATGTCGATGGAGAGGCAAAGCTTTTGGTGGTGAACTAAAGCGCCAGAGTTTTCGGGCTTGGGATCTTCATTCTTGGGCTTGCGAGGCTTCGCCATGAGGAAGCAAATCGAGGTATGTATTTCTTTCTCTCCTCGTGTGTTTTTTCCTTCCTTCGTTCCTTCTTAGCGAGTAAACTGATGCGTTATTTATAGAGGAAGTGGTGGTGTGCTTGGGTCACACCTTGAGAGAGCGATGACGATGTAGTGCCCTATCGATGTCGTCTGCACCTGTGCCCCCTGCCCTACATTTGTCAACCCATTTTAATCAACGGCAATGTATAGCTTCTTCAATGGGCTTAATTTGTTTAAGTTTTTTCTTGGTGAAAATTATTGGTTTAAGTTTTACCAAAATTAGTTTTGTAATAAGGGATGAGATATATTTACTATTAAATAATATTATTATCAATGTTATAATTATATTTTAATTGTTGATTTTTATCAATTATTATTTACTGTAAATTAATAATTATAAAATTATCATGCACTCTGTCAAAACATCTTGAAATTTATTAACCCACTTGTTGAAAATATTAAATCGTGATAATCCCAAGAGGATGGGAATCGGATCCCTTGGGATTTTAGATCACAATATAAAAAATTGCAGTACTATAGCTTTCATAATTTTACTATTAATATAGATAACTTATTTCTATTCACTTTCAAAATAATATTATTTTAAGTTGAAAAATTAAAAAATTATAATAAGAAATATTATTATAACTCTAAAATAAAATATAATTACTAAAATATTTTGATTTCCATCACAAAACAACATAATTTTAAATTTAATATAAATAACTTATTTACAATAATTTTGGAAAAAACGAATCCTATGTACAAATATTTTTTCTCTGTTGTTGTATGCAACAACAAAAAAATATTAACCTATACAGTACGATTGACCGGAACTCTCGTACCATCTAGGATGGATAAATAGGTTCCATGATGTTAAGACATATTTTATACTTTGAAGTTAATAAATTTCGATTTTCATAAAACATGTTTGTTTTCTTATAAAATAAACGAAAAGAGTATATTTCAATTCATTTGATGCTCTCTTTTTTTGGTAAGCTGATGCTCTTTATTCTTCTAAATGTTTTGTTACTTATGCCAATTGAGAATTAGTGTAACACGAATAATCATTTTAACAGTTGTGACTATTGGCAAAAATGAACAAGTAGTTGTAATAATAGATAAGCTAACAATAAAAGACTATAAGTAACAACTAGTGAGTTTTTGTGTTTTGCGAGTGACTTAATTAATAAGACACTTTCTCGGGGTCTCCCATGGTGGACAAAAATGGGAAAAGAAAATACATTACACGAGTTTTTATTAATTAAGTCATTTAGAAGAAATACATAGAAACTAATTAGTGATGTATGTTGGGTGTAAATAGGTCGTACGGTCTATCAAGCCCTATGGCTCGACCTATATCAAATCATGTTTGGCCTATTATATTTAGGATTTGTCATCTTTCTTTTAATATGACCACAAAAAATTTCTTACATACACAATATTTTGTGGGGCCCGCAGCAAAAAAAAAAACTCTAGTACTCAAAACGAATCTCTATAACATAACACAATCACTTTTCCTATAACATAACTCTTATAAATCCTTATATTTAATAAAATAAAATAGACTCGGGCCTTTAAAATAACCTTTTTAAAAAGCATATCATAGATTTTTTTTACAAGACCTGGCCTATGAGCTAATAGGCTGACTTATGTCATATCATTTATTTTAAATAAAAAAATATTTTAATGATTTTAATTGTTTTTAAATTATTGAATGCCTAGTATGTTTACATAGATCAAACATTTTACTTTTTAAATATAGGTTAAGTTAGACTTATAGTTCGGGCCTACGCAAGGCTAAGATACCAGGTTATGCTTAAAGTATTTTACATAATACTGACCTATTTAAGATAAAGAGATTAAAATGTTACTCTTGCTGAAATTGAAACATGCTTATACAGTAACAGAGATTTTTTGTCTAATCATCCCATAATGTATTGTCCTACCGGTAAATCTATTATTGATGTAACTAATAAGTTGATACTTGATGAGTTGTCTTATGATAGAAGTTTGTTGGCAAAATAACTTAAATGTTTACTTGCATGCCTAATGGAAGAACAACAAAATGTGTACCATAGAATCATGGAAGCAACATATGCAGATAAATGAGAATTTTTTTCTATATGATTTTGGAGTCGTGGGAAAGACTTTCACACACTACTAGAAAAGTGGAAATTTTCGACGGAAATTTTCGGCGGAAAATATTCCGTCCAAATTAAAGACAGAAATTTCAACGGAAAATGTATTTCGTCGATAATTTTTGACGGAAATTAAGTTCCGTAAAAAATATTCGACGGAATTGTGATTCCGTCGAAGATTTTCTACGGAAAAAGAATTCCGTCGAAAATAATTTGAAAACAATAAATCAAAATGAAATTAATTTAATGATATTTCGACGGAATTGTGATTCCGTCGAAGATTTTCCACAGAAAAGGAATTCCGTCGAAAACAATCTAAAAAAAATAATGAAAAAGAAATTAATTTATGAATTTTTAGACAGAAAAATGATTCCGTCGAAGATTTTCCACGGAAAATGAATTCCGTCGAAAACAATTACAAAAACAAATGAAAAAGAAATTAATTTTTATGAAATCTTCGACGGAAAAATGATTCCGTCGAAGATTTTACACGGAAAGGGAATTCCGTCGAAAACAATTAAAAAAAAAAATCAAAAAAAAAATTAATTTTTATGAAATCTTCGAAATAGAATTCCGTCGAAAATAATTCCAAAAAAAAATCAAAAAGAAATTAAATTTTATGAAATCTTCGACGGAAAATGATTCCGTCGAAAACAATTGAAAAAAAAATGAAAAAGAAATTAATTTTTAAGAAATCTTCGACGGAAAAATGATTCCGTCGAAGATTTTCCACGGAAAGGGAATTCCGTCGAAAATAATTCCAAAAAAAAAATCAAAAAAAAAAAATTAATTTTTATGAAATCTTCGACAGAAAATGATTCCGTCGAAGATTTTCCACGGAAATGGAATTCCGTAGAAAATAATTCCAAAAAAAAATCAAAAAGAAATTAATTTTTATGAAATCTTCGACCGAAAATGATTCCGTCGAAGATTTTCCACGGAAATGGAATTCCGTCGAAAATAATTCCAAAAAAAAAAAAAAAAAACATTGTGTGCTGCTTTCGGGTCAAAAAGAGAGATTGTTCTTAATGTTGCTTCAAGTAGAATTGCCTCATTATTGTTACTAGAGGGAGAAATGCTCATTCCTAGTTCTGCATACCAATTGATATCATTGAACATTTCACTTGTAATATGTAATATTTTAAAGTAATAATAACAATAAAATATAAAATATCTGAGATATTTAGCAAAATATCTGAGATATTTAGCAAAATATCTGAGATATTTAGCAAAATATCTTATATATTTTTAAAAATAATGATTAGTTTTTGGGAAAAATATTTTTGCAGTTACTGCAGATAAGTTATCTGCATTTATTCCCAAAACGACGTCATTTTGGTATTGAAATCTTAAAAAATTATAAATATAAAGACTATTATAATCCTGAAATAAATTAAAATTACAAAAATACCATGATTTTCGCCTCAAAATGTCGTCGTATTGGGCTTACTGCAAATAACTTATCTACAAAAAAAATGAACCCTTAGTTTTTAAGATTTTTATAAAAAATAATGATTAGATTCCTTAGATATTTATAAAGGTAATGATTAGATTACTTAGATTTTTATTAAAAGTAATGATTGCATTCCTTTTTGAAATTCTATATACCACCCCCTCAGGGCAAACTTAAAAAAAAACACATAACTTTCCTCATAATCATTTATCTCATCCCCAATATTTTGAATCATTTATCCCCTGACTTAATTTTTTTTTTATCATTTACCCCCCTAAGTGAGGGGTGTAAGTGATGAAGAAACTTTAAGTCAAGAGGGTAAGTGGTAAAAAATCTAAATAAGAGTGTAAATGATTTAAAAAATTTGTGAAAACTCATAGGGGGTTTTTGAAGTTTTTCGGAAAAAAAAAAAAATCTTAAAGGTAAGAAGAAGAAGAGAGAGAATGAAATAAAGAGAAAGAGATAGATAGAGAAATAGATAGGAAGAGGAAGAAAACAAGAAACAAAGAATGTAAAAGAAAAGAGAATGTAATACTGGGATTAAATAACTCATCATCTTCTTTGTTTTTAAAGTTGATTTTTATATGTTTTAGAAAGTATGTTGGTTCTGTTGTTATTTATGTCATGTTTAGAGTTTGTAATTTTTTTTTTTGTGAAATTAGAGTTTGTAGTTATTTCTTTAAAAGTTGTGAAAATGTCGTTATTCTGCCGAAATTATTCTATAAATTCTTTTACTCTTTTACTCTATTTTCTATATTTGGCTTTGATGAATTTACTTATATTAGATACGAGAATGATCTTGAATCAAATTTATAGAAATTAAAGAATTACTTTGTTACTAAATGAATACCAATGTAATATGTAATATTTTACCAAATGATTCTGATGTGATTGGCCCACAAGGGGATCGTAATGGTTATAAGGTAAGGGACAACTTATAATGGCTTGAGCTCCGCCATACAAAATCTATCACATATAAAATCCACAGAATTTGGGCGCTCACAGAATTAAGCATTTGTCATTTCAGTTTAAGATTACACGTTCTTATATATGTTTGTATCTAGAACCCATAAAGTTTGGGTATGACTAAATGAAGAACTCACAAATGTCTGGTCTTATATTTATTATTTAAGGTATTATTTTCTTATTATAATTTTACTTTGTCATAATGATATTTTTCACTAAAGTAGCTAGATTGGTTATAGTTCTAAATTTCAATATTACTGAGATTTATCTCACATGTGTTTATTTTTATGCTAACCTTTCTAGAGTAATCAGGCCAATATAT
This sequence comes from Gastrolobium villosum, assembly GCA_032173675.1. Taxonomy (NCBI): domain Eukaryota; kingdom Viridiplantae; phylum Streptophyta; class Magnoliopsida; order Fabales; family Fabaceae; genus Gastrolobium; species Gastrolobium villosum. The sequence goes on from JAVKPL010013889.1 coordinate 8,301, forward strand.
ATATAGCTTCGGAGTAGTGTAAAGCTCCATGGTTAAATACTTTGAAGACTATACGGAGTTCAGTTGAGCGATTAATAGAAAGAAAAATGTTTATTTCCAGTTTAGATTATAGTGTATTTACGATGTAATAGTGAACTTGACTTTTGTATAATTAGATTTTAAGAATATTTTGTCATATGCCTTATTTCATAACCGTTGCGTTAGAATTTGATTATAATTTTCATTCTCTTATAATGAGATTTAAGAATTAATGTGATATCCTATATGATAGTCAGTAGTAGAGGATGTTACACACATAAAGCAGAATTCAACTCGAGTTTAGTTGCTATTAATAGCTAAATTAATTATTTAGGATGAAGCACCAATGGTTCATAGATTCTACTTGAAGCTTTAGATAAAATATTGAGAGACATCCTTCATTTTTCAAATCCAAAAAGTTTTGAACAACCATTCGGTGGAAAAGTCATTTTTTGAGGTGATTTTAGACAGATCTTGCATGTTATTCCTATGGTGGAAGGTAAGAAATTGTACATGCAACAACCAATTTTTCATATATGTGACAATATTGTCAGATTTTGGCCTTGACAAAAAACGATGTCATAAGGATTAAAATAATCTCTAAATGGCTTTTTGATGTTGGCGATGCAATGTTGGTGACAATATTGATGGATTTTTTGTCATAAAAATCTCAAATGAAATCTTGATCAATGATTCCAATGATCCGCTCTCAGATTTAGTAGAATTTACGTATCCAAATATTTTAAAAAATATGGATAATTCATCTTTATTCCAAGAACATGCTATCTTAGCACCGATAGTAGCGGATGTTTGCATGTTAAATGAGTATTTAATGTCAATAATTCAAAGTGAAGAGAATGTATATCTTAGTTCATATAATATTTATAAAGCATGAGGGAATAACAATATTGAGGAAGAAGTATTTCCTCCATAAAAACTTAATACTTTTTCTAGAGCTGAACTTCCTAACCATAAATTGATGTTCAAAAAGGGAGTGTCTGTCATGCCTCTAAGGAATATAGATAAAGAGAGGGTTTTGCAATAGGACAAGATTGCTTATTACAAAACTAGGTGAAAATGTTGTCGAAGGAAAAATCATTTCTCACAATAACATAGGTGAGATCGTGTTAATTCCAATGATGAATTTGAGTCATTTCAATTACACCTTCCTTGTAAAGTTTGAACACAGACAATTTCCATTAGTTGTTTGCTTTGCCATGACAATAAACACTAAGGGCCGCTATATGATCCAGATATTGTTGGGATAGCAGCGTCCATTTTGATTTTGTAATGCTAAGATTTACAATGGTTTTCTTCCTTTGACAACTTGTTATGGAAATAAATAATCAGGTTTTTCAGGTTCTCCTCTTTTCCCACTATATGACCAACCTCGTTTCTTAACTCCATAATTTTGTTTCTGGCTATTTTGATGATTGTGATAGTATGATGAAATTGTATTTTTCTCTCTGTCCACAATCCATTTGACTTTGACCTTTTGAAATAATAAGCTTTCTTCTACTTCTTCAAGGACAACACTGATTTCATTTTGAAGGGATAGGTCCAAGGCCGAAAGAGCATCATCCAAGAGTCCCTAGCTATTGATTTGAACATCATGGAGTTTTATGGTGAAGGTATCCTTCTTCACGTGAATATTCCCAAAGACATATTTATTCCAAGCCTTAATAGGCCCGATCAAATTATTAAGATTGGAATTTAAACTCTCTTTCTTTTTCCAAAAAAATTTAAAGAAAAGTTTAAAATTGTCATGTTCCAACCAAGCCGTCACAAATCTAAAATGTCTTTTTCTCCAAATTTTGTATTTGGGAGCAAGAGAAAGTAGAATAGGGTTATAGTCTGAGTTTAGCCTAGAGAAGACTTTGACAAAAATTTCATCAAACAAGGTTCTCCAGGTAGCATTGACACAGACACAATATAGTCTTTTATAGACATTTTCAAGATGAAGGCACTTAGCACCTCTCTAAGTGTATTTTGAGCCAATGCTTTCATGGTCCATTACATGACTATCATCCATGACTTCCATAAACTTAATACATCTAGCAAGATTTCCAGGGATCCCACTCATTTTCTCTTTTGCAGTTGCTATCTCATTGAAATCTCCTATCATTATACAATGATTAGTTACAATTCCATTATTTTTTCTAAGATATTTCAAAAGACAATGGTAAAAGTGTTCTCATTTCAGATGAGTTAGATTCCCCTCATGAAGCTGATAACATCTTCCATTTTTAAACCCAAATTATTGTATTTTTCTAATGGCTGAAGTGCCACTAATCCTTGGTTCAAGGATGACAACAAGTAGGGGTGTTAACGGCCCGAGCCGAGCTTTGATCTTAACGGGGCAAGCATGTATTTAAACGTGTCAGACTGACCTTAGCCTGTTACCTATTACGAATATAATATTAGCCTGTGGCCTGATTCATTTACAAGAAATAAAAGCCTGTCTTAAGCCTGTGGCCTGTTTATTTATTAAAAATAAAAACCTTACCTTTCATTTTGCAGCAATATTTAACCCATTAATCATGCACTCGTATGTATTTTTTGTAAGAAAATAATAGTTGTTTCTTTTATAATAAAAAACATATTAATATTAAAAAGTCAAAATAACAACGGCACATTTACTTTACTTTACATTGCTTTTCCTTAAAAAAAAAATTTGAACAAAGGGGAAAGCAACAGAACTAGAAACAAAACAGAGTCTGGGGCAAGTAGTGCCCATCAAATCTCTAGAAAACGGTTCTCTACAATCCATAGGGACTACAAGAAAAAGCTGTAGATCTCAGGTGTCTAATAGTCTCCCTTTGGTTGCCAAAGATCAGCAACGAAATTACCTTCATATTTTTTTTGTCATTTTTAATTTTTCTTTTTCTACATCTTATATCTTCATATTCATATCTCTTATTTCTTTACCAATCGTTGTTAGTAATTATGAAATGTTGTGAGTAATTATGAAAAGTGGCACTGCCTGTCTCAAATGATTAATATAAAAATATTAAAAAAAAAAATTTATTATATACGGGCCAGCCTCCAAGGCTTCAAAGCCAGGCTTGGCTATGGAAGCCTGAGGCCTTTTAAATAAAAAAACTTTTGCATTAGTATAAGTTTGGGTCCAACAATTAAAAAAGACGGGTCGAACCGGGCTGAAACGGGCCGGGCCTAAGGCCCCTAGCCTTATTATCACCCCTAGCACCAAGACCAACCTTACGATTCTCCATGGAACTTTATTTGCAAGGTATTATCTAGGAAGCACAGACACTTGTAAAAACAGGAAGAGTCGGGTCCGACACGCTCCGACACGGCGACACGCTCCGACACGTTGACCATTCCGACACGCGAATTTGACCGTGTCCGACACGGTCAAATGGCATTTTCGTAATTTTTATTTTTTTTAATATATTTTTTTTTAAAATAAAAATATATTAATAAAGCTTCCACCTGATCATATCAATTTTATTTTTTTGTCTTTTTTTCCCCTTAAGTAGATAAGAGATTATCTCAGCATCATTGTTGTCAATTCCTATTACGCTCTTGTTGTTTCTCATTCTCTCTGATCTCTCTCTAATATGATTTGATGTCTCTACCTGATATTATATATCTCTCATCCCAATTTTT
>JAVKPL010013890.1:0-11878 GCA_032173675.1 Gastrolobium villosum
GAACTTCCTGGTGCAGTTCGTATTGAACTCATTACCGTCTGAGTATGGTCCTTTCCAAATGAACTATAACACCATGAAAGACAAATGGAATGTGCATGAATTGCACAGTATGTTAGTTCAGGAGGAAACCAGACTTAAGAATCAGGGAGCTCATTCCATCAATTATATAAAGCATCAAGGAGCTGAAAAGAATAAAGGTAAGAAGCATGAGAAGAAAGGAGGAGGACCCCTTAAAGTTGATGAGGCCTCTTCTTCTAAAATCCACAAAAAGGAAAGTAATGCAAAAATGAGGTGCCATTTCTGTAAAAAGGAAGGGCATTTCAAAAGGGATTGCCTGAAACGTAAGGCTTGGTTCGAAAAGAAAGGTAAGCCTAGTGCTTATGTATGTTATGAATCAAACCTGGCTGAAGTTCCTTATAATACTTGGTGGATTGATTCTAGTTGTACTACTCATGTTTCTAATACAATGCAGGGATTCCTTATGACCCAAACCACAAGGCCAAATGAAAAGTTTGTCTTTATGGGCAATAGAGTGAAAGTTCCGGTGGAAGCTGTTGGACTAACCGTTTAATTCTCGACAGTGGATATCATTTGGATTTATGTGAAACTCTTTATGTACCTAGTATATCTAGAAATTTAGTTTCAATTTCCAAACTTGATGTTGCTGGTTACTCTTTTAAATTTGGTAGTGGTAGTTTCAGTTTGTACAAGCACAATCATTTGATTGGTAATGGTACTTTATGTGATGGATTATATAAATTATGTCTTGATAATCTTTATGCTGAAACGCTTATGACTCTGCATCATAATGTTGGTACTAAACGTACCTTAATTAATGAGTGTTCCGCTTACTTGTGGCACAAACGTTTGGGACACATTTCCAAAGAAAGGATGAAAAGATTGGTAAATAATGAAATCCTTCCGGATTTAGACTTTACTGATTTAAATGTTTGTGTGGATTGTATTAAAGGAAAACAAACAAAACACACAAAGAAAGGAGCCACAAGGAGCACTCAGCTTCTTGAAATTATACACACTGATGTATGTGGTCCGTTTGATGTTAATGCCTTCAATAAAGAAAAATATTTTATCACTTTCATTGATGATTATTCACGTTATGGTTATGTCTATTTGCTGCATGATAAGTCTCAAGCTGCAAATGCTTTGGAGATTTACATTAATGAAGTTGAAAGGCAATTAGACAGAAAGGTGAAGATTGTCAGGTCTGATAGGGGTGGTGAATATTATGGAAGGTATGATGAAAGTGGACAACATCTGGGCCCATTTGCTAAATTTCTGGAAAAGCGTGGTATTTGTGCTCAATACACAATGCCCGGTACACCGCAACAAAATGGTGTATCTGAAAGGCGTAATAGGACCTTACTGGATATGGTTAGGAGTATGTTAAGTAATTCTTCTTTACCCGTTTCATTGTGGACTTATGCTCTAAAAACTGCCATGTATGTATTGAATAGGGTTCCTAGTAAGTCAGTTCCAAAGACTCCTTTTGAACTTTGGACTGGAAGGAAACCTAGTATAAGACACCTGCATGTTTGGGGTTGTCAGGCAGAAATTAGATACTACAATCCGCAAGAAAAGAAACTGGATGCAAGGACAATCAGTGGTTATTTCATTGGTTATCCAGAAAAATCGAAACGGTATAGATTTTACTGTCCTTATCATACTACAAGGATTATTGAATCTGGAAATGCAAGGTTCATTGAGAATGGTGAAGTTAGTGGGAGTGAAACACCACGTAAAGTGGATATTCATGAAGTGAGAATACAAGTTCCATTGACTTGTAGCTCTAGTAAAGTTATTGTTCCTTATGCTATTGAACCAATCAATAATAATGAAGGACAAGTTAATGATCCCACTATTCATGAAGAAATCATTGTTAATGAACCGAATGAACCCATAGTAGAAGAACCACAACAGATAGCATTAAGAAGATCTCAAAGAGAAAAGAGACCTGCTATTTCTAATGATTATGTGGTATATCTACAAGAGTCTGATTTTGACATGGGTATTCAGGATGATCCAGTAACGTTTTCACAAGCCATGAATGGAGGAAATGATGATAAATGGTTAGATGCTATGAAAGATGAGTTGAAATCTATGGAACAGAACAAGGTTTGGGATCTTGTTGAGTTACCAGAAGGGTGTAAGAGAGTTGGTTGTAAATGGGTCTTTAAGACCAAACGTGACTCTCATGGTAACTTAGAACGTTACAAGGCCAGACTTGTTGCAAAGGGATTCACTCAGAAAGATGGCATTGACTATAAAGAAACTTTTTCACCAGTTTCAAAGAAGGATTCTTTAAGAATTATTATGGCATTGGTGGCTCATTATGATCTAGAGTTACACCAAATGGATGTGAAAACTGCCTTTCTAAATGGAAATTTAGATGAAGATGTGTACATGGACCAACCAATGGGGTTCATAGAAAAGGGTAAAGAGCACATGGTGTGCAAACTTAAGAAGTCAATATACGGACTTAAACAAGCTTCACGGCAATGGTACCTTAAGTTTAATGATACTGTTGTTTCCTTTGGATTTAAAGAAAACATTGTTGATCGATGTATATATCTGAAGATCAGTGGGAGCAAGTTTATATTATTGATTCTGTATGTTGATGATATTTTGCTGGCAACTAATGATCTTGGTCTTTTAAATGAGACTAAGAAGTTTCTCTCTAGTAACTTTGAAATGAAAGATATGGGCGAGGCAGCTTATGTGATAGGAATAGAAATATTCCGTGATAGATCACAAGGACTGTTAGGTTTGTCTCAGAAAGCATATATTAATAGAGTTCTAGAGAGATTCAGAATGGAAAACTGCTCATCATCTCCAGTTCCAATTCAGAAAGGAGATAAATTTAGTCTCATGCAATGTCCTAAAAGTGAATTGGAACGAAAAGAAATGGATGCAATTCCGTATGCATCATTAGTTGGGAGTTTAATGTATGCTCAGACTTGTACGAGACCAGATATTAGCTTTGCAGTTGGGATGTTGGGTAGATACCAAAGTAATCCCGGTATGGATCATTGGAAAGCTGCAAAGAAAGTACTGAGATATTTGCAAGGAACTAAAGGTCACATGCTTACTTATAGAAGGTCTAACAACCTTGAAGTGATTGGATACACAGATTCAGATTTTGCAGGATGCGTAGACACAAGAAAGTCTACATGTGGTTACCTGTATCTTTTAGCTGAAGGAGCTATATCATGGAAAAGTGCGAAGCAGACTGTAATTGCTGCGTCCACTATGGAAGCTGAATTTGTGGCATGCTTTGAAGCCACAATTCAGGCTAAATGGCTACGGAACTTTATTTCAGGGCTTGAATTGGTCGACAATATTGAAAAGCCGCTAAAAATTTATTGTGATAATTCCGCAGCAGTCTTCTTTTCTAAAAACGACAAGTATTCCAAAGGTGCTAAACATATGGAATTAAAGTACTTTGTCGTTAAAGAAGAGGTTCAGAAACAAAGAGTGTCTATAGAGCATATTAGCACCGATCTTATGATAGCTGATCCCTTGACGAAGGGATTTCCGCCCAAGACATTTACTGGTCATGTATGTTGAATGGGCATTATGTCAGCTAATGAATGATGACAATTATTGTTATGTATTAAGTATTGACACTCTGAGCTCATTGATGAATATATTTTTCTGTTATTGTCTTATTTTCAATTTATGAATGCATGCAAGTATATGTGATGATATTGAAAATGTTTATGGTCCGTTACGAAGACATTATTGTTGGACATAATGTGTACTTCCTATTAAAGTATCATGTTAGGAAGAAGAGTCAATATAGTAGTACATGGAAGGGATTATGCCGACTCGATAGCATACAACCGCCATGACTCTTGTTGATTTTATTTCTAATAATGAATTATGATGAGGTCAATGTACGGAACCTTAGCCTAGTAAATGCGCATTATAATGAGTGTTGATTAAATCATGAAGGGACACCTCATGACATGAGCCAAGTGGGAGAATGTAAAACTATTTGCCTCATGTGTAATATTATGTGTCAATTGATTTAATTAATTAAAAGGGCATTATGGTAATTTTGACCATTAAGGGAAGTTACAGAAAAATAACTGTTGATAGGCCAGTTATGTAAACGTTCATAGGGTCAGTTTCTGATAAGGGAGTATCTGACAGAAACAAAAAGTTCCTTCTGAGTCTGCCCAGAAAGGTTGTATCAAATCTCTATCAAAGAAGATACAAGAACGGTGAAAGGGTTAAGGCTTAGAGAAAGTATTTCACCATCAAAGTTCTTCCGCATTAATGGAGAAAGGTACACTTATGTGAAACTCATGAATTCTGAAGATCCCCTTTCATGTTCTTAAATGTTTATTGTTGAACATGAGTCACTGATTTATGCTTACAATTTAACCATGATACATGATACATAATACATATCAGAACACAATAAAATCCTGAATATAACAACAACTTGTGCTTATCATATTATATATTTGTTCCTCACTAAACTAACCTTAAATTTAAAATCATAGATAATATTGATGATATAATAAGTATGAAAACATAAACAATTAAGATAAAATATTTATAAGATATAAATATTTTCTATGTATATAAATTAACTTTTTTTGCAGCAACTGATTATAATTATGCATTTCGGAGAATAAATAGTTATAATCGAAGAAAAAAAAATTCTTTCTCCCCACATTAACAGATAACTTCTGAATAGAGTGGGGAAAAAAACAACATTTAATTTATAGGGATTTATTTTTCTTATGTTGCATGAGAAAACAAACTCTTCCTACACACACCATAAAAAAGTGTGCCACTTATTTTTTTTGTTTTTTTATTTTTTTAAATAAATGGGTCCCACACACTTGATGTATCTATGACATGAGAATTAAATTCTCCTACAACATAAGATTTACTTTTCCCTGATTTATAACTATATATTTCCAAAAATATATACTTATAATCGATTGCTGTAAAAAAAAATTTGCAGCCACATAAAATAAAGGACCCATATAATTATCATAACAATGTTGATGTTTTATTCCTTATGGTTTGATTTTCCTACCTTTGTTACCACCTTTATCAATTTATAAGATAAATAATATGTAATTGTGCTTATCACAGTAATATAATAAATTTATTAAATAAGGTGAGATGGTAATAACTAATAATAATGCTAAAAAAAGTATTAGTAAAATATACAAGATCAGTCCAAACCGGTCGACCGAATCAGGACTCCTAACCGATCCGGCCATGCATACAACCCGGTCAAGAACCGATGAATTGGTCAAAAAGCGAGTTTAATCGGTGCTTGCATATATTTATTTTTCAATTGAACCAGTTTTTGAAAATTTTAGCAAAATATCTCAGCATAATTGTATTCCTAGAGTTGGAACTTGGCACCTAAAAAAGAAAAATAACATGCCAACCACTAAATGAAATTAAATTAACTATTATATTACATCTATTTATGTATTTATAATATATCTTTCCATAAATTCAATTTAAACAAATCAACAACTGACCCAACTAATAGCCCATTGACTCAATACCCTAGCTGAATGGATAACCGGTTCGAATTTAATTTAATAACATTGGCAAAAAATGTCTAACATATATCAAACAATCATATGTAATGCAATACTGCAAAGTCTATTTTTATTACAAAAACTAGTGATATGGAGATAAAAGTTGAGAATAGGGGGAAAAAAATAAAAAATAAAAAACACAACAAATGTGATAAAACTAACTAGATTAACCGTAGAACACCTCATACGAAAGTCCCTTTCAATTAAGTCAGTGTTCTTCTTTACATCTTTTTATTTTAGATTTTTCGAAGTAATTTAGCTATTTTAAATTTTTTTAAAGCAGACTTTCAATTTTTTTTTCTTTTTTTTTGTGAACATTTTTTTATTTCTTTAAGTTTTAGAGTAAATCCTTTTTTATTTATAAAAGAATGAATATCATTATTTTTGTCATTTAAAAGTTGTTAACACCAATTAAGTTTATTAACATATAAATAATATGTTCACATGAGTTTTTCTAAACTTTTAATGTCTAATTTATAAAGTATGAACTTGATTCATTTATATAATTGAGTTTAAAATCAAGCCTAATTCTATTTGTTTATAAAACAAACCAACAATCAAGCATTTAATGAAGGGTTTTATAATTCTTATGTTGAAGGAGAATTGAAATCTCATGTTGTAGAGATAAAAAACATGTGAGACCCATGTGTTAGAAAAAATCATATGTAGGACTCATGACAGCATGGAAATCGAATGGTGTGTAGAAAAATTTGAATTCTCATGTTGAATGAGATTTATAAAACCCTGTAATGAATTGAGTACAAATACCTCACAAATATCTTAACTCAATTAATACATCTATATGAAAAACTCACCAATGGCTTCAGCAACATGTGGTTAATGGGCCTCACACATGTTTTGTTATTGGGCCACTGGAAATTATCCAAATTAACAAGCCCATTCCATACGCCAGTTCCTGAAACCAGTCAAGTGCAGACCAATTTTCCGAGAAAATCAAGAGAGAAAGCGAGAGAAAAAGTGGGGGGAGAATCAATGAGGGCTGCTTCTCAGAAATGGGGCTACATGCGGATCATCAGTGGTACAATCCTCGGAGGCATCCTCGGATTCTACGTTATGCACCGTGCTGAAATTAACTATAAGGTTAGGCGTCACTGTTTTCTTCTCTCTTCTCAATTTGCTACTCTGCCTCTTGAAAATTTTATGGGTTTCTGAAGCTACCCAGTGGAGGTTCCGTAGCATTTTTTGAAACCCTTTTTCTTTTTCTCTTCAAAGATTGTTGCTTTTTCAGTGTTTGATGTGAGTGTACTTGTGTTGAGTACAGGAGAAAATGAATGAAAGACTGAGAAATTATGAGGCTGAATTGAAGAGGAAGAAGCAGGAGAAATTGAATGAGTTTGAGGAATCTTCCAAGTTTTGAACTTGCTTTCAATATTGTAACATTTTTTTTTCGATGTATTCTTATTCTTTCTGCGTTTGGTTTTTGAGAAAAATCGAGAAAATTGTTTCTGATGTCATAAGGAGCACAGTGGCTTATATAATAGAATATTTTTTCTTGAAGATGCCCCAAGAAAAAGAGATGCATAGAATGCGAATATGAAAACATATGAAATGTGTTTTTGACTATGATGGTGATTATGTAGGTTCTGATCAATTTATTTTGTTGAAATTTGTTGTTATAATTACCTGTTGTATTTATACATGTGACACTAACCTATTGTTAGATATCAGTTAAAATTAAAATTGAATTGAATTTGTTTAATTTGATTAATAAATCAACTTTTATATTTGAGAGTTATTAAAAAAAAAAAAGTTTTGAAACTACTTACAAATCAAATTTTATGTTTAAAACGCGAATGAATTGATTTTATGTTAATAATTTACTTTATACTACTCTACATGAAAGAAATTAAACGACTTAACTAGTTGAGAGTATCAAAATCAAATCAGAGATAATCAAATTTAAACAGCTTTTTTTGTATAAAATCGATAGTTATGTAAATTTCCAAACAAAAATAGTTATAAACAAAAGCATCTATTAAAGACACATACCACTATACCAGAGAGTGATGGTATTTGGTGGCTGCTTATGCAATGTTGCTACCTTGTCTTCCTACAGCATCTGGTGTCCACCCTTGTCTTCCTTTGCTTCATTCTTCTTCTGCACACCCTCTCACCCTTTTTTCTCCACGTTGTCACCTTCGCTTTCAATAAATCTTTGGTGCTACTGTAGCACCAAAAATTCAATACATCTCACCAATGAGAATATTACATATCAGCCAAAATTCTCTCTCCTCTGATGTGTAATGCTCCCATTGGTGGAATGCACTGAATCTAGGTGCAACGGTAGCACCAAAAATTTATTCCTTCACTTCCATCACCACCAACTTCCATCAAGTACAACATAGTTTCTTCTTCTTCTTCACATGACACATCATCATGTACAACTGAAACATTCACACGGGACAATGTCTTTGGCATATCTCAGTCTGGACCTGCTACAAAAGACCACTCTTGTTATCTCCAAGACTTCTTCCATAAAGTCCAACTATGCAACCATGGTTGTGTAAGTTCTTGAACCAAAGTCAACATTTCTGCGGTTGAAAAATCCAGAACCATGTGAAATTGAGTTTACACGTAGTTTATGTTATTAACATTGAGATTGCTTGTAGGAAAAACAATCAGAATTCCTTCCATTTGTCATTGAGGGGCCATCTTGTTGGGTTCATTCACAACGGGTAAAATTTACTTCAATTTTATCTTCTTTTTTCTTGTAAGGTGATTGTGTCATTTCATGCTTATTTATTCATGAATGTCCATTGGTTAACCTTGTTGGGTTCTAGCTGAATCAATTTTTTATCATGTTCTGATTTTTTCTGAAATGAAGTGCTGCACCTTATTAGAGTATTATGCTCAAGTTAGAGTTAGCTTAACTATATGCTCAAGTTAGAGTTAGTTTTAACTCTTCCATCCTTTAGTTAGCTAACCCTTTCTGTTCCAGTTTTCTAGGAATCAGTTGCAACAAAGTTGCAACTGCATTGTAACAAGTATAACTGCATCAGCTGCCTAGCTTTGTAATAGGGATCTTATAAATAGATCTCTTTGTACTATATTCATTGAAAAAGAAATACAATAAGACTTATGAAAGTCTTTTCTCTCTCTCTCTCTGATTTCTCTCTGGCTTCTTTTTCCCTTTCATTCTCATTACTTGATTTCGCTTATGGTATCAGAGCTCCAAATCTTGGGGCCCTGATTCGTTTTCCTTCATCCTTACATGGCTTCCGCTACACAAAATGGTCATGATTTCTCTTCTCAAAATACTTCATCACCTTCTCAGAATCATTCAGGTGATTCAAGGTCACCTATACTCTTCAATACTCATTGTCAGTAAAACTGACAAGTAAGAATTTCCTTCTATGGAAGCAAATAGTTGAACCACCAGTCATTGCTCATCAACTAGAACGGTATCTTGTCAATCCTAAAATTCCACTTCGTTATCAATCAGAAGCAGATCGTGATGCAGAGAATGTCAATCCAGCATTTGTGGAGTGGGAGAAAACTGACAAGATGCTTCTCACATGGTTACAATCCACTCTTTCAGATGAAATCATCAAAATTCTTGGAGTACGTCAATCTCATCAAGCATGGGACAAGATCCACAGATATTTTGATTCGATAACCAAAGCCAAGGCAAATCAAGTTAGTTCTGAACTCAGAAGTATCAAGAAAGGTGACAAAAGCATCGAAGAATTTTTAGCTCGTGTGAAGGCTCTTGGTGACACGTTGATTGCAATAGGCGAAAATCTCTCTGGAGGAGAACTCATAAGGACGGTTCTTGAAGGACTACCTGAGGATTATGGTCCTTTTATCACCTACTTTAGAGGAAAAGATTCAAGCACGTTTGAAGATCTAGAATCACAGCTCTTGGCTCAAGAAGCTATGCTTGCCAAGTTTCAGCTGAGTATAGTGCATCTCAACACTGTTAATGTTGCACACACTCCTCCTCTGTTAGCCCCTGTTTTACGTTCTCAAGAACAGGGGAATAACAGGCATCACGAAATCGTGCAGCAAGGTGGTTATGACCAACGAAACAACTTCGGTGGGTACGCACAGCCAACGCGAGGTGGTTGGCATGGCAGAGGTGGCCGGAATCGCGGTGGCAGAGGCGGTGGCAGACTCGCTGTGACCTGTCAACTTTGCCGGAAATATGGACACGAAGCTGCAAGTTGCTGGTGGAGGTACAATTCGTCTTTTACACCTCCTCAAGCAACTCAGTCTCATTTTCCGGCGACGGTCAACTCTTCTGGAAATTTTCCGGCGAACTCTCCGGCGACCTTTCCGGCGAATGCAAATTTGACTGTTTCTCAAATTCCAGCCCTTCAACACTGGAATCAGGGCTGTTCTCAGCCATTTCCAGCTCCTATGTCCAATGATGGTACTCCACATGCTCTCACTGCAGCTCATTCTTCTCAGCTTGCTCATGACTGGTATCCTGACTCTGGAGCCTCTCACCATGTGACTGCCAATGCTGCTAATCTTTCGCAGAGCTCCCAATATGCTGGTCCTGAACAGATCTATGTTGATAATGGACAAGGTTTGCCTATCACATCCATTGGTTCAAGTAGTTTTATCTCTCCCTTCAATCCACACACTTCTCTCAATTTACATAATCTTCTTCTTGTTCCCCAAATTACCAAAAATCTTATAAGTGTCAGCCAATTTGCTAGAGATAACAAAGTATATTTTGAATTCCACTCTACTCACTGTTTTGTCAAATCACAGGAGTCCCAGGAGGTCTTACTTGAAGGCTTTCTTGGACAAGATGGTCTCTATAAATTCAAGGGACTTCAAGCCCATGCTCCAGCCTTGCCAAACCGTGTTTCTTCCTCAAATAAACTTGTCAATTCACTTTCTGATTGTCAGATAAATACATCTGTTTGTAATTTTGTTTCTGATTGTAATACCTCTTCTATTGCTGATGTATCTAGTAGCTATAATCTTTGGCACTCTAGATTAGGTCACCCACACTTTGAATCTTTAAAAAAGGTTCTCTCTCATTGTAATATACCCTTTCGAAATAAAACTCCATTTGATTTCTGTTCAGCTTGCTGTATGGGGAAATCTCATAGATTGCCTTCTTCTCCTTCCACCACAGAATACAATGAACCCTTTACACTCATAGTTAGTGATTTATGGGGTCCAGCCCCTGTTCAATCCTCTCAAGGTTTCTTGTATTATATTACCTTTGTGGATGTCACTACCAGATTCACATGGATTTATCCGCTTAAAAATAAATCAGAATCCTTAAATACCTTTAAAAACTTTTACTCTCTTTATCTCCACACAGTTTAAGCAAAGCATTAAATCTGTACAAACAGACTGGGGTGGTGAATTTCGACCCTTTACAAAATTTCTCACTGAGTTGGGAGTTACACATAGACTCATTTGTCCACACACCCATCATCAAAATGGATTAATAGAAAGAAAACACAGACATATTGTTGACATGGGACTCACACTACTTGCACATGCCTCTCTTCCTCTCAAATATTGGGATCATGCATTTTCACAGCTGTTCACTTAATCAACAGACTTCCCACCTCAGCTCTACATTTTAAGATCCTTTATTTTGAGCTTTATAAAACTCTTCCTGATTATCACTTTCTTCGAACTTTTGGTTGTGCTTGTTTTCCTCTTCTTCGTCCATATCACAAACACAAATTTAGTTTTAGATCTCATGAATGTGTATTTTTGGGTTACTCACCTAATCACAAAGGTTATAAGTGCTTAAGTCCTGAAGGAAAAATTTACATCTCCAAAGATGTGCTTTTTAATGAATTTAGATTCCCTTTTCCCATTTTATTTCCAACAACCTCCTCCACTATTACTAACTCTTCTAACAACTCTAGCACCATTATTCCCATGTCTTGTTTTCTTCCAAATCATGCAGCATCTTGCCCTACATCATCTCCTGAACAACAAATGCATATTCCTCCACATATATCTACAAGTGCTTCGGATACATCTCTAGGTACATCAGCTTCAAGTCCTGCAACTGCATCTACTTCAAATCCTTCAATTGCTACTAGTTCTGAACCTTCATCTTCAAGTCCTGATACTGCATCTGCTTCTAGTCCTTCAACATCCTTTTCTACTACACTCTACAATGCAGATCCAGTTCAACTAGTCCACCTCAAACTGATTCTTGGTTCACTCGATACAGGTTCAATCTATTCTCCCTCTACTACAAACCAATCCGGTAATGAATCCTTCCACTTCTTCTAGTTTATACACATAAATACAAATTCTTCTCCAGCAATTGA
>JAVKPL010013891.1:0-121701 GCA_032173675.1 Gastrolobium villosum
GATCTGACATTCCGTAATTCTCAAACTTGATTACTTAAAATTCTTGATATCTTAGTTTATTCCTCATTGTGTGCTCCAACTCTCACATTCCCCATGCAAGTTTCACACTATGCACTTTATAATATATGCTACGTAATTAAGCTTTGTGCAATTCAACAAGGTTGAAATCCTCACAACCTTTGGCCACGCTCACTCAGCACACACTCCCATATATTAATTTGGTACTAAATGCACCCCATTCCACAGACCAATCTTCTCCCTCTTCTCCAACTTCTATGTCATCCTCAATACCCAGTACCTCCCTGATGTTGCCACGTGTTCACCATATGGTATTTCTGATTGGAAATCTCAAAGGGTGATCAGAAACATACTATTTACGTAAGAATAAATCTTTGGTGCTACTGTAGCACCTAGATTTAGTTCATTCAATCCATAGAAACATTACACTTCAGAAGAGGGAGAAAAAATGTGGCAGAGAAAAGATAAATTTAGAAGAGAAAAGATAAATTTAGCTGACATGTAATATTTTTATTCGTGGGATATTTTTATTTCCTACTTTTACTACTCCCATTTGGGTATATCTTTATGTTCATGCATGTATGTGCTTTTATAGTTTATTTATACTTTCAAGTTCAGCACTTTCTCATTATTTTATGAGCCATTACCATTAAGCAATAAAAAGGGGTGCCATGAACGTATTGTTTTCTTTAACATCTTCACTGCACTCACTTGCTCTTCTTCCTTTTGATAACCAATATAGAGAGTCAAACAGGCTTTTTACTGGCACTGGCAATGTTACCTATTGTTGTCATCCTAACTTCTTTTGTTACTGTTAGTTTTGGACTTCTTTTGTTCTTTCCTTTTTCTTGTTCCCTACATGAGCAAGGAAAACTACTGCAAACCCCTTTGCTTCCAAATTCTTGCAATGAAACATGTGGGAAACTCCATGTTCCTTTTCCATTCTATGTTAACACTTCTTGTGTGTCAATTTCTAGTGCTTTCCACCTCTCTTGCTCAAATTCCTCTGCCCTTTTGCTCAAAATTGGCTCAGAAAGTTATCCAGTGTTGGAATTCTTCCCAGATGGTTTGTTAGTGGACTTTCCAGACACATCATCATGTCGCCAGTACAATGACTTGAGTTCATTTGGTGAAAGTTTTGAAGAAAATGACTACTTTGGAGTCTCTTTTGACAATGTTATTGGTCTCTATGATTGTGAGGATTCTTCTTTGTGCAAAGCAGATTGTGAAACCATTGACCTTCCAGGTTGTGATGGAAGTGGTGATGGCTCCCTTGGATGCTGCTATCCACTCTCTGACCATAGCATATGGCATATTGGAGAAGGCTTTTCAAAGTTTTCTCAGTTTGGATGCAGGGGATTTTCTAGTTGGGCTGTTTTGAGAGGGTCAAATTCAGGAAAACGTGGGGTCAAATTGGAATGGGCTATTCCTAGGAACTCCTCCAAGGAAGTTTGTGCAAGGAGTGCAGACATGGCTAATGCTACATCAATTGAAGGTGGCGTAAGGTGTGTTTGTCAAGATGGATATGTTGGTGATGGGTTTGCTAATGGAACAGGATGCTTGCAGTGTGAGTAGTTTTCATCATCATATGGATGCAAAAGGAGTATTTTCCTTGTTTTGACATTATTTTAACAGTTTTCTTGTTCTTCTGCTTTCATCTGAACTTCATAATCTTTATTTTTTGGACCTTCACAGTCAAATGCTTAGAAATCCTAACATGTGACCTTACCTCTTGATTTTGTTTGTTCTAATAGTTATTTGACTTCATTAGACATGGAGAACCATTACTTTCTCTAATAGTGTCAGCAAGTCCTGAAACTACAAATAATAGTACAGCTCCTCTAGTTCCTCTATGTTTGTAAAAATGTTGGATCTTGGATGTGAATCTCTCCATTCAACCAAAACTAATAAATGGTTGAATAGTTTAGAAATAATGCTACGAATTGCATCACCTGAATGAAGTAAGGTCACTTACAAAGACTTGATAGTATAGCACTGGATTAACTCATAATTATGTGTTCTTTTAAATGTTCATGAAAATGTGAGCAAATAGTTTTTTTTATTTGCATAACTATTCAAAAGTGGTACATGGCATTTATTACAAAACAAACTCAAGCTAGGTAAATATATGATACACAGATTGAGAGAGATTAATAACTCTTCTTTTTTTTTTTTCCTGAAATAAATGAATTTCTAGGCAATCCTTTAAACTGTTTGATCTTTGATAACACTCTCCATTCAGCTCTGACACTTACTTTTGCTAGATGTATCCATGGCAGCCTGTATCAAGAATGGACAGGAAGCATATGGAAGTGACTGCTACATCAAAAGATATGATCAAAGGAAAATGGTTATCATTGCCGGTAAGTAGCATAGCATTGTAACCTTTTAACAATTTTTCTTGCAGAAAGTCCTCAGTGTGCCACATCAAAAATTAAAAATATGTTATCAACCTACGAGACATATTCAATAGATGATACCGAAGGTGATACGTGATGGGTATGAGAAAAGGGAAAAGACACTTTGTAAAAATAAACGGGATAGATAAGAGTCCACCACAATTGAGATTAAAGGCTAAGCCACCCTCCCAACTGATAAAGAACCCACTTGCCTCACCACTAACCCAAGGTTAGATAAAGATAACAAGATTCAAGACAAGTGTAAGCACTTGCAACACACTTTTTTTCATTCATCAAATCTGCCATTTGCATTACAAAATATCCTATATTTATAGAATAACTAAAAGCATAAGAATACAAAGAGACATATAACTTCAACAGTTGTGTTGCTTAGGAAATATAAATAAAAATAACTAAACCCAACTCCCAAGAGTCATGCTCCCAAGGATTGTGTTGCTTAGGAAATAGAAATAATAATAACTAAATTCAACTTCCAAGAGTTATGCTCACTCTTAGTGAATAGCAACTAAAAAACTCTTTATTGCACAATGTTAAAACTCTTGATTTTCCTTCTGTATCATCCTCCCCTTCCTGATTGGGATTTGTCCTCAAATCCTCATGGTCTTCATTACTCTTGGAATAAACAAAGATATCATCAAAACACACCACAACAAAATTCTCAATGAAAGGACGAAGAATTTCATTCACAAGTCTCATAAAGGTGCTTGGAGCATTAGAAAGCCCAAAGGGCATGACTCTCGATTCATATAACCCTCTTTTAGTCTTAAATGCAGTCTTCCATTCATCTCCTTCCTTCGTTCTATACTTGATGGGGATGTTGTTTATGGCCTTACTATCAACACACATATGCATAGTACCATCCTTTTTAGGAACAAGTAAAGCTGGAACAGAACAAGGACTCATACTTTCTCTAACAAATCCTCTAGCCATCAACTCCTTCACTTGTCTTTGTAGTTCTTTTGTTTATTCAGGATTACACCTATAGGTAGCCCTATTTGGTAATGGAGCGCCAGGCATGAGGTCAATCTGATGTTCTATTCCCCTAATTGGTGGCAAACCAGGGGGCAAGTCATTCGGAAACACATCTTGAAATTTCTCAATCAAAGGTTGCACCAAAGGATGTAAAGGGGCCTCAACTGTACTTATGGATGTTTCAACAACAAGCAGGGCAAAAATAGGCTTGTTTTGAAGTAATGAACGCTCAACCTCTGTTTCACTCACATAAGAATTTTTCTCACTTATGTTTCCCTCCCCATATAAACTCACATGAATCTCATTTGGTGGTAAAGGTGCAAGTGTGATTTTCTTTTGATTGTCAACAAGAGAATAAGTATTTTTATGACCATCATGAACAACATGTTTATCAAATTGCCAAGGACGTCCCAACAGAATATGACATGCATCCATAGGGATCACATCACACAAGATTCGGTCATTATAAACATTCCCAATTGAAAGAGGAATAGGGGCTTGTTGAGTTACCTTAACATCACTATTCTTGCTTAGCCATTGTAGTTTGTAAGGATGAGGGTGAGGAGTGGTAGGTAATTGAAGCTTCAGAATGAGTAATGTAGAAGCAACATTAACACAACTCCCACTATCCACAATGAGATTACATACCCTTCCTTTGATGGTGCACCTTGTGTAGAAGATTTGTTCTTTTTGGCTTTTCTCTTTAGGTGCTTCTTTAGCATGGAGGACTCTTTGTAACATAAGAAGATGCTCCCCTCGGTCTGCTTCTAAGATAACTTCTTCACCCGGGATCTCATCATGTTCAGCATCCCAAACTGGACCTTGTTCATATTCATGCTCAATTTCTTCAATTTCTTTAAGTGTCAGGACCCGCCTATTAGGACAATCAGCTTGAAAATGGCCATAGCCTTGACATTTAAAACATTTCTTTTTAAATTCTTTCGGAGCTTCCTCGACCTTCTTTGATTTTGAATGTTTCTCCACTTTAATGGCTAACTTGCACACATCTTCAAAAGTCCAAAATGGTTGTAGTTCCACCTTCTCAGCAATATCGGTATTTAACCCGCCAATAAAACGAGCAATTTTTTGTTCCTGAACTTCTTGAAGGCCACTAGTCATAAGGAGTTGCTCATACTCCCTAATATACTTTTCAACGCTCAGATATTCTTGTTTGAGAGAAGCAATTTTGAGATACAAGTCTTGTTTGTAACTGGCAGGAAGAAATCTTTTATCCATCAGCCTCTTTAGTTTAGCCCAAGATTTGAGCCTTCTCTTGCCTTCTCGGTTCCTCTCCATCTTCAAGTTCTCAAACCATATTGATGCATACTTTTTGAGTTTGATGCTTGCAATTTTGAAGCACTTCTCATCATCAAAGTCCTTAGCTTCAAAAATTCGCTCAATAGAACGAACCCATTCCAAATAAATATCGGGATTCAAGCTGCCATCAAATTCTGGCGGTTCGATCTTCACATCTCTAAAGTCATCTTGGAATTTTCTCCTTCTTCTATCATGAGGTGTTGACTCATTTGAAGAAACACTCGAGTCACTAGCAGAAGAATCATGAATGGAGGGGCTATGAGTGCTTTTGGAATGTCGCCTACGTCCACGATGATTTCGTTGGACAAGATCAGCAAGAGCTTGGCGCATTTCTTCAATCTGATTTTCAAGATTTGCAAGTTGTTGGTCACGCCTCATATTCTGATTTTGCTCACGGGTTCTGTACCTTGGACCTTCTTCTTCCATGTGAACCGGTGCTCTTGATACCAAGTTGATACGTGATGGGTATGAGAAAAGGGAAAAGACACTTTGTAAAAATAAACGGGATAGATAAGAGTCCACCACAATTGAGATTAAAGGCTAAGCCACCCTCCCAACTGATAAAGAACTCACTTGCCTCACCACTAACCCAAGGTTAGATAAAGATAACAAGATTCAAGACAAGTGTAAGCACTTGCAACACACTTTTTTTCATTCATCAAATCTGCCATTTGCATTACAAAATATCCTATATTTATATAATAACTAAAAGCATGATAATACAAAGATACAACTCACTATCAAGAGTTGTGTTGCTTAGGAAATAAAAATAAAAATAACTAAACCCAACTCCCAAGAGTCATGCTCCCAAGGATTGTGTTGCTTAGGAAATAGAAATAATAATAACTAAATTCAACTTCCAAGAGTTATGCTCACTCTTAGTGAATAGCAACTAAAAAACTCTTTATTGCACAATGTTAAAACTCTTGATTTTCCTTCTGTATCAGAAGGCAATAAGGATTAGTCCCTAACAGAATTTACATTTTTTCAATGTTTTCCCTTCATCTGTATAATTTGTAGTGTTATTTTTTCACATTTATTGTCCTTCTGAGTCAATCTCATGGCATCCTTAATATGCAGGAATCCTTGGTCCAGTTCTTATTGTTGCCTCCTTGGTTGCACTATTTTATCTTCTAAGAAAATCAGAAAAACCAGAAATGTTTGACACTGAGCAGGTTTATTATCACAACATTTCATTCCGCAAAGGTTGTAGAACTCGACTATTCAGCCACCATGAGCTAGAGGAAGCCACCAATGGTTTTGGAGAGGGTCAGAAACTTATGCATGGAAGTAATGGGACAATGTTTGCTGGAGTTCTTGGGGATGGATCTCACATAGCTGTCCACAAGTTAAAATGTGAGAATGAGAAAGACATAGTTCAAGTCCTGTCACAAATTGAGGTTCTATCTACTATTGTACATAGGAACATGGCTTGCCTTATTGGATGCTGTATTGACTCTAGTTATACTCCTCTAGTGGTGTACGAGTATCCTGCAAATGGTACCCTGGAGGAGCATTTACACCAAAGCAAGGGACAAAAACTTAGTTTAGAATGGTATAAGAGATTGACTATTGCTGCAGAAACAGCTAGCATTGTTGCACTATTACATTATGAGAACTCTCCTCCCATATTCCACCATAATCTTAAGTCTAGCTGTATCTTCCTAGATGATGATTTTTCTGTCAAGATTGCAGGATTTGGGCTATTTAGTTCTGATTTTAATTATGATTCTCACTTGCACAAGAACCGCGAATGTTTACCCTTCTGCAGAAATGATGTCTATGACATGGGTGTGGTGCTTCTTGAGATTATCTCAGGCTCAAATCACTTGGACTCACCTACTTTAGCCTTGAAGAAAATACAGGCTGGAAAGCTAGAAGAAATTGTTGATCCTCTTCTTTACTATCATGAGCAACCACACTATCGCCAAGAACAAATACAGATAATAGCAGACCTTGCAACAAGATGCATGCTATTTGGTGCAGATGGAAAGCTAGGAATGATTGATGTTGCAAGGGAGTTAGTACACATGACTAAAGAGAGTCCTGATGGAGGAAACATGAGAGGACCTGCACTGGAGGAGACATTCTCAAATTCAAGCCTTCTTCAAATGATATCAATGTCTCCTGATTCTATGAATGTTCCTTGAATTTTCCTCCTTCATTGTTCCAGTCATTTCAGTTTTTCAGCCCCCCTTCCCCTCTCAAGAAAAGAAAAGATGAACTACCACAATTTTATGTGCATGTGTATGTGTAAATTAGAAATCCCCTACCACTGTACATTAGGGCATGGATTGAATATTCTGGTTCTAATTTACTTCACTAAGCTGTATAAGCAAGTGTATGTGGTTAATGTCTCTTAAAAAATTTAATCAACTGCTATTTAATATTTATGCATTTGTGTGAATCATTTTCTGTATAAAGTAGAAGTATTTTATGGACATATATGAGTTATTTAGTTACAAATAATAGCAATATTTTCATTATAAAGCATCAATGAAAGATAAAAGAAGAAAAAACCAGCAGAGCTCTGACAACTCAATGTGCTACGTGTGGTTTAGTCACTCAGGTCTCATTTCTTTTTCTACCAGAAACACTGAACATCACATTCCAAGTGTACTAAAATTTCATTCTAGTTAAGATTTGAAGTGCTTTTAGCTGTATGTTTGATATGGCTTATTGACAACTGAGCTTGATTTTGGAGAATTTAATTTCATTTTGAACTATTTTATCTTATTCATTCTCCTATTCAAAGTTTTTTAGGCCTTTGGTCAAACCAAATAACCAATTGATTAATAGTAGTTTCCATTTCATTTCAGAATTCTTTGTATTGTTTCATCTTCTTGCTTGAAATCAGCTGAGTACTAAAACTATTTTCATCTGATCTGCTTCTTGAAAACTTCAGGGTTACTGATAAACCAGACGTAATTAGGGTAATTGATGTTTCAATCAACAACTGTAAAAGTTAACTTCACGGTTTAGAGATTAAGATCCATTAAACCATCACATTATTACATTTCCATTAAGTTTTTAAACAGTAGATCTCATAATCAAAATATTATCTATAAGGGTCTAGTGGTGTCTTAATTAGATTCCTGGACTTCAATTCGATTCTTAAGAATTGCAACTCCTAAATCAGATGGAAAAGTTCAAAACCGAAATCAAATTAATAAAATCCATTGATAAAGGGCCGATCCAGTTCAAATACCCACTTCGTGAGTGTCTGGGAAGGAAATACTCTAGGCAACCTTTCCCTGCTTTTTGCAGAGAGGCTGATTCGAATCCGCGACCTGACACACCACGGCAAGCAAGCTTACCGTTGAGCCAAGCCGGCCCTTCAATAAAACCCATTGATATTTATAAAAAAAAAATATCTATAATTCAAATGTCAATGTTATGTGACAGAACCAATTAGCATATTTTTTCTATGGCCATGTGCTTGGTTTGAAATTTTCGTGTGACTGGACTAAATAAGTTGGCAGCACCATGTGCAGCGATGAAAAATGATTTTCCGGCCCAACGTGCAAAGCAAATAAGCAATTTGTCAAGTGCATAAACATGGATGGGAGGGTTTCCCTAACTTCATGACCTCAACAACATACTACTTAAAAAGTGGATTAAACGTGAACATTAAAACTGATAAGGATAGAATCATGTTACAAAATTTTGTAAAGAACCAATTCAACTGTTATAAAAAAGAACCAATTCAACCGAGGCTACATTAATGATTTTATATATCTCAGCACGCCCCCTCACACGAGGGCCCACTGGACTTGAAGGGTGGACGATGCACAGGCTCACCTGTGCGAAGAAAGAAATTCCACTAGAAAGAGAGTGGGGCGGCGAGGATTGAACTTGGTACACTGAGGCTCTGAAACCAATCCAACCCAAAAGCTTAAGCTGATGGGTGATGCTACATTAATGGATTTATATATCTCAACACTCCCCATCACATGAGAGCCCACTGGGCCGCCTGAAGGATGGACAATGCAGAGACCCACCCACTTGAACGAAGAAAGAAATTTCATTAGAAAGAAAGTGGGGGCGATGAGGAACGAATTCGGTATAGCGAGGCTCTGACATCATATGAGAGGATAAAAGAGAGAAAATGGAAAATATTAATTTTATTAATTGGTCATTAATTTGTACAATAAAGCTCTTGTAACTCCAAGGATTTTTTTTATTTTTTTTATTTTTGGTATAAACTCCAAGGATTTTATGTCATAAAATAATTTTAATACAAATATGAATTTCACTCGAGCCTTACCCTTAATATATTATATGTTCAAAGATTCTCCTATAATATCAGTGCCTAGGAAATTGTATATCACGCCACTTTCTTCAAAACATTCTTTCATTTATGATGTTTTACACTTTTACACACGCACACATGTGAAACATCGTATGTAGTTAATAACCACAATTACTAACGTGAAACTCCATTATTAATTTGCATCTATTTGCCCATAAATGATGACAAGTTAAAGAAAGGATATAAGGTAAAAAAAAAAGTAATACTTTATATCAATAAGAACAAAATGAAATAATAATCATAATAAAAAAAAAAGTCTAACTTGATTTTTTTATTTTTTTTTGCTACAATTTGACTTTTGAAAGTTCCAAAGAACAAGTGTAGTGGTAAGCTAACTTGTCGGAATGCTCTGACTCTGTTGTCCCCATTGACCTTTTTATATAAACATTACTCTTTCTCAGATCTCTCTGCTCAATCCTTTACCATCTTTTCAGCATATTTGCTTTTGGTGTTATTCAAGGTTCGTTATTTGCTTTGTTTCAAACCTTATAATCTATCCTTTTTTCATTTGTTAATGTTATGTTTGATCTTGGTTTCATGCATCAAGTTGGCATCTTTTCTGAGTTTCGTATCATGGGTACAAATTCTTTTTCAATTATTCTTTGTTGTATTTCTATTAACCACTGCACCAACCCATTTTTCAATTCCTTCTATCAGAATATTAAAAAAAAAAATGGCCTTCTTGAGATCCAATAATAACCAAGTGTGATTAGATGAACTGCAAAATGTCATTGACTTATGGGGGTTGATTTATATGTAGTTTGGAAAAATTTAGTCTCTATTACCACTGATTAATGTTGAGAAAACTGTAACATATCATGAAATGAAGCAAATCTTTTTGATGACATGTTGACAAAGTTAGGGTATGTGGAATTCAAAATATGACTGGATGGTTCATAGATGAATTAATGTTGTGAAAACAATGAATTCAAAATGACAAAGTTCTGATGAACCTTGACGTGTAAAACTTGGACTACATAGATGCTAGGCTCGATGGTTCATGTCTGTTGAAGACATTCATTGTTTTCTTGAACCATTTTGACTCTTACTGATTCATCAAAATCGTTTGTTTTTGCCTTTATTGTGTCATGTCTTCAAAGATGAGTGAGAATACTGAGAAAAAAAGTGAAGAAGCTCGAGAAAACCGTCAAGCTCCCCGCTTGAATGAAAGGATTCTTTCATCTTTGTCAAGGAGATCAGTTGCTGCTCACCCTTGGCATGATCTTGAAATTGGTACTGTTTTTTACCATATTGCTTTTCCTATTTATCTTGCACATTGGAATTCATTTTAACTTAAAAAAATAAAAAAAAATCACTCCCCGTTAAACCCGACTAGCGAGTGTGGGGCGGAGGTAATCCTTGTACGCAGCCTTACCCTTGCATACTTGCAAAGAGGCTGTTTCCTGGATTCGATGATTGTGTCACCAATGCACCTTGTGGCCGTTCCAAATGTCTATACCCTCCCCCCCAAAAATAAAATCATGTTACTAATGTTCTTATTTTTCATGTGCAGGACCTGGAGCACCCCAAATTTTCAATTGTGTAAGTCCACATCTTTTGATTCTGGAAAAAATACTGGTTGCCTATAAAACAATGTCCACAATGATGTCATTATTTTCAACATTTACTTTAGAAAATCTCTAAGGTGTAACCATTGCACTGGTGCAATCATTGGGTATTCTGCCAAAAAAAAATTGTGTTAGATTCAAATTTAATCCAGTTTTCCAAAAAATCTGCCACACCTGAAGGTCTATTATTGATACCAAATTAGTGGTTGGACAATAGACATGGCCTTTCTTGGTTCTTAGGAAAGTAGGTATAAAGATCAACTACAAACCAAGATCTTTGGGTAGAAGAGGCACAAAGTAGACATGGATTATAACTTAAGTGCATACAGTCCACAATTTATGACAAGCAACCTTACCATCTTTTAGGATGTAGTTTCTGAACAAACAAACATAAACACAAATCAGTCATGCTGGAAGTATACATATCACAAATTACTTGTAAAAGTAGAAATAACACAAGTTTCTAAAGAGCTTATGCAGGTTTTCCTGTTGTTGATGAATCTAGATAAAAATTACATATAACAAGATTAAGTTCCTTCTCAATCTAAGAATAATTTCCTGTCAGACTTCTTTAAATCAAATTTTGTAACACTATTACACTCCCCAGACACTCACGCAGTGGGTATTTGAACTGGGTCGGCCCCTTTATTACACTCCTAAAGATTTTTCTATTTCTATCTTTTATCATTTGGAAATCTCCAATAACTTATCTTCTCCTAATAACTTTATTTATGCAAAACCTTTGATTCTGTTCTTGACCTGAAATTTACCACTATAGTACATTGTTTCTGCTTTGCTCAATGGTTAGTTTGCTAACTCCAGGTTGTGGAGATCACCAAGGGAAGTAAGGTCAAATACGAACTCGACAAAAAGACTGGAATGATTAAGGTAGGAGCCACTTGCCCCAGTTTTGAAATGGAAGTCTCTAGTGCTATAATCTGAAACAGATTTCACAGATAACTCCATTTCTTCCAGATGGTTTTTTTCTGTTCAGTTGTCAACCAACCACAAAGCAACAAGATTGGTTGGAGGGCAATTGGACAAAAAATGAACTTGGAATTTATCTCTTTCCTTTTCTTTTCTTTTTTCCTTGTAGACTCTTGATCCTTTTCAATTCTAATTTTTTCTTTTCATTACTCATCTATCAGTAGATTCTTCTTACCCTTTGAGTAATGCTCAGGTTGATAGGATTTTGTATTCATCAGTTGTTTATCCTCATAACTACGGTTTTGTCCCTCGAACTCTATGTGAAGACAATGATCCACTTGATGTTTTGGTTCTCATGCAGGTAAATTCTGACCATTTCAAATCCATCCAACTTATACAATAGCCATTATTTACTAGTTAATGTATATTGTATAGTAATACTAACACTAAGCATGATTCTCTCTTTATCAGCAATGCTTCTGAAATTTTGACATATTTGGATTATATTGAGGGAAAGGACACATCAACATTGAATCCTCAGTTAATCACCCACATAATTTTCATATTTTTCTATTATCCTTTCCTTCATTCAAAAGATGATACCAAATAAACTCAAATGCTGCATTAGCCATATAATGAGATGACTATGTTTTTTTAGCTATATGTCAAGAAGGTTATCCATTAGTAAAAACTTACCGAATTTCTGATGTGGTAGGAGCCAGTTCTTCCTGGTTGTTTCCTACGAGCCAGGGCTATTGGACTGATGCCCATGATTGACCAGGTATCTTTTTGGTTTCTTAACAAATAAAACAATTGCCATTTTCTTCCACCCATTTACATGATAACAAGTTTGTCCCTATTAACACAGGGGGAGAAGGATGATAAAATTATTGCAGTATGTGCTGATGATCCAGAGTATAAGCACTACACTGACTTCAAAGAACTTCCACCTCATCGCCTTTATGAGATCCGACGCTTCTTTGAAGACTGTATCCTTAACAATCTTGATTCAAGAGCATGTTGCCTAAGTTTCTGTTGAGATATATAAAACCATTAATATAGCCTCACCCAACAGCTTAGGTTTTTGGTTTGAATTGGTTCTTTACATGGTATCAGAGTCTCGTGTCTCAGGTTCAATCCTCGCCCCCCCCAACCACTTTCTCTTATGGAATTTCTTTCTTCGCATAGGTAGGTGGGTCTGTGCATTATCCACCCTGGCTCTCGTGTGAGGGGGCATGTTGAAATATATAAAACCATCACCCAACAACTTAAGCTCTTGAGTTGAATTGCTTTTTTACAATTTCTTTAAGCTTAGTTTACTTTTTCATCAGATTTTGAGTGCATTTCTTAACATATTGCTAAGACAAGAAGAATGAGAACAAGGAGGTAGCAGTTAATGACTTTTTGCCTGCATCCACTGCTGTTGATGCCATCCAGTACTCAATGTCAGTATATATTGAGCAACTTATTTTTTTCCCACTCATGTATCTAATTAAAATTGCATCATTTCAAAGTTGGCTATGGTTTGTTGCAGGGATCTTTATGCGGAGTATATTATGCAAACCTTGAGGCGATAAACAAGAATATTCTCCAAGAATCAGAATAAGCTGCAATCTATACTGTTTCTAAACATATTTTGATGAAACTTTATTGTATTTTGTATTGAGTTGGATGATATACCACTTGTTTGTTTTATTAAGCGAAGAACAATCATCAACTATGATGCTTCATGCAGAATCCTAGTTGATTGCATTTTTCAGTTTCCGATTAATACTTTGGTAATATATTTTTATCAGTTTGATTATACACGCACTTGTAACCTTCATTTTGTACTCTTGAGTACTTAAAGGCAACACGTGTAGTCCAAATTAGCCTAAATCTTGAGGCAATGAAATGTGATATTCTAAAATAATTATACATTTATGGCAAATAGATTAGTATTAGTATTTTTGTTGCCATAAAAGAATATTGGTTATGTTGTTTATGTCATGTGAAAGAAATTATGATTTGTGCAGTTACTTGTGGAACAAAAGCTAGAAACTGTTATTTTAATATTTTTTCGTATACTAATTCTAATTATTTTTTTTGAGGCGAATCGGCTCCTTAGTATTCCATAGGTTTTAATTATTTGATCCGACTATGAAACTAATCTCAAATTAAACTCTTGTTACTTGCTAGGCTTCCGCTACAATAATTAATGGGCCTTTAAAAAGGTTATCGTAGTATTATAAGAATATTATACGAACACCGAACGTTCTATGCGTACTTCATAATTTTGGCCCAGTATATGCAGCAATTGGCATTGTACTGAAAATTTAAAAACAACTAGTTTTGGGCCTAACTTCTTTCCCTATAAAAAAATACTGATAAGGAAAGTGAGGAAAGAAAATCAATTGTCATAAATAGAAATTTTACAACAAAATATAACAATAATCTGCACTTGAAATGAGATTAAGACCATAAGTGATACCTGGAAAATAGAGAGAGTCAACTTTAGAATTGTACATATCTTTTTTTGAATTATATATATATATATATATATATATATATATATATATGTATGTATGTATGTATATATATATATATATATAAAGAGGTAGGATCCTTTGACACAGGTGTCAAAATATATGAGAGCCGTTAGATAAAAAAAATCAATGGTGTCATATGCTTACAAATCAGAGCCATTGATCTTTTTTGATCTAATGGCTCTCATATGTGGTATCAAACTTGAAATTTGACACCGGTGTCAAAGGATCCTACCTCATATTATATATATATATATATATATATATATATATATATATATATATATATATAATGATTTCTGTAGACGCTTTACGTACAACAACGATAGGTGTATGGTTATGATTCCCCATATTTAAATATTTAATGTTTTCATCATTTGTATGGTTATTATTCCCTGCATTTAATGTATTCAAGTATATATATGACAAGTATTTGATTGTTGCACGTACAACAGCTGCGGAAATGTAAATCCCATATATATTACATGTAATCACACATATTGATATGGAGGAAGCCAATTTCAATATAATAATTGACAATATAAAATTTGATTGAAAGCTCCAAACGAGCTAATATGTGATTACCAATAAGGATCAAATTGACAATAAATAATATCACATTGAGACCACAAATGGTGGTAAAATGGACTATTATTGTTTCAGAAAAGGAGGCAACATGTGTGCTAGTTAGCAAACTTTATGTTAGGTGTTTCTGAGCAAGCTAATCATTGTTTTTTTAGTCAACCTCCGTTTGGTGTTCATCCTTTATATCTGGGTGATCTTACTTCAGTAGGAAGGGTTCGTGTTGTGGCACTCCCTGAATAGTTTTCTTTTGTATTTCCTTTCTTTGTTTTTCTTGGGCTTTTAGCCCTTTTGTTTATCAAATTTTTTTTGACAATTATTGTTACAAATGATGCAGGTAAGAAATGTGTGTCGAAAAGAAAAAGTAAGTGTTTTTCTTCCTATTTGTACTACACTAATATTAGCATGATTGAAAAACATGCCTTGGTAAATCAAAACGATATTGATAATTTTTTTTATTTGACATGATCGGTTGGACCATCCCAAATCAAATATGAAGCAAAATATTATAAAAAATTCATATGATTATACATTGAAGAACTAGAAGATTCTTCTATTTATTGAATTTTCTTGTGTTGCTTGTTCTTAAAAGAAATTAATACCGACTAAAGTTAAGTTTCAATCATTTGATTTATATAAATAAATTAAAATGCATATAGGGTGAAATCTATGGGCCTATTCACCCATCATGTGGACCTTTCAAATATTATGAATTTAATAGATGCATCTATATAAAATGGCCACATGTATTATCAACTCACTTCTTGACGTTTGTGAGATTGTTTGCTCAAATGATAATATAAAGAGCACAATTCCTAAAAAAAAGAGAGCACAACTCCTAGATTATATAATAAAGACAAATCATCTTGATAATGCTGGTGAATTTACATATGCAGACTTTTAATAATTATTGTATGTCAACTAGAATCACAGTTGCATAGTCTATCGCTAATGACTATACCCGAAATGGTTTAGCAGGTTAATTATCAAATCTCTCCAATTAATAGCTATATCATTGCTTATGAGAACAAAGCTCTCATTTCCGATATACTATTTTATATGTTTGTATAGGGTTGGCAAAAGCGAGCCAACTCATCAAAAATGAGTCGAGTTGGGTTGGCAAAAATGAGCTGCCAACCCAACCCGAGCCAGCTCGTGAAATAACAAGCCAACCCGCGGGTCAAATAGGCCAGCTCGCGGGTTGAGTTTTTTATATAAAAAATACATTATAATATATAAAAATGGACAAAACTCACATATGATGTCATCATCTTTCTTCCTTCTCTAAACCTAAGTCCCTAATCTTCTCACATTCCTGCCATTTTTTTATTGTTAGGTTGTGCTGGCTCTGTTTGATTCAAATATCTTACCTACTTGGTAGCAAGTGGTTCTGACTGTTTCTTGATGTTGGTGCAAATTTGTTGTGAAGACAATTCAAAACTAGAATATTTTACTTTTATTTCTCATATTGTAACCCTTTGTTTAAGCTGATGGAAGCCACATAGCTGGTGTATTAATACTACATGTTCATTTAAATAGGCTAAAAATGAGTCAACCCGCGAGCAATTTTCGAGCCAACCCGCGAGTCAATTTTCGAGTCAACCCACAAGCCATGTTTTTGAGCCAACCAGCGAGCCAACCCTAACCCTACTCGGGTTGGGATGAATTTTCTGGCTCATTTTCTTTAAGCCAACTCTAACCCGGCTCATTTTTTTGGGTTGCACACGGGTTGGGCCGGGTTTTCCCGTTTTGCCAACCCTATATTTGTACACATCATGCCAACAAGTTATCATAAAATCTCCCTATTAAATTGGCTAATGGTCAGGAGCCAAATATTTGTGATCCTAAAACTCTTAAATGTGCAATTATGTTCTAATTACTCTACCACAATGCACAAAGATGAATTCCCAAATATAGTTGGGAATATATGTCGGATATGAATCTTCTTATATAATATCTTGAAATAATGAATGAAGATTTGGGTAAATCAATATTTGATTATTGTTATTAGTCTTTCCAACACGAGAGGGAGAGAATAAACAGTTGAAAAAAAATATAGAATGCATTATCATTATCTTATATAGATCATCGCACAAAGCAAATATGAGAAAAAGATATTATACATCGACTGCGAGATGGTTTCACTGACCAATAAGTCTAATATTCCAACTAATTCATATTAATAAACTACACTTAAACATGAAAAATGATTGGTTCTAAGGATAAAAAACCTCAAAAGAGGAAAGGAGCACATGATCAAGATGGTCATAATATGGAGACAATTGTTAACTTGAAGACATAACTTTCATTAAAGCTCGAGGGAGGTTAAGGTACTTGAAAATAATGAAAACGAAGAGAGTTCTATTAGTTATGTAATTACACAAAAAAGTTGGAACCTTAGAGATAGGGTTGTTGACAATATTTTTTCACAAATAAATTAAATAATTAAACAAGACAATGATCTTGTAGCTAAATTTGTTGATGATGTAAATAGAAAAATAATTGGCCAAAATATAGACACAATTCAAATTTAAGGTTTTGGGACCTATAATCCAAACACGTGAAGGTGTAAAGCTAGTGGGATACAAATGTGCAAAAATATAATGAGGAAAATAATTTTCGCAAAAGCCTAACATTTATTATATGAAATATTCTCTTGTGGTGGACGCAACCACCTTCAAATATCTTATTAATCTGGAAGTACATGGAAAATTGACATGCGTCTAATGAATGTTATTATAACGTATTTATATGGCTCATTCAATTGATTGTGAAATTTATAATGAAATTTATATAAAAATCCCAAAAAGATTCAAAATGCTTAAAGCATATATAATTTCTCGAAAAAGTTTGTTTAAAAGCTTCAAATATCATTAAATAAATTAAAGAAATATATATGTATGTTGTATAATCGCCTTAATAAAATATTTTCATATCATTTGATTTATATAAAGAAGATTTTAAAGAAATTTTACATGGATAAAAAAACATCCATCGAGTAACCCAATGGTTATGAGCTCGATTGACATAAAATATTCATTTAAATCACATGAAAAATAATTTCTTGCTGTCATATCTTAGTTCAATGAGGAAATCTTATAAGCGTATAATAAATGGTGAAAATCCAAGGGGGAGTTATAAAATTTTAAAGTAGATTTGGCTTCTTTTTTCCGTATACAAGTGAAAAGTGAACATACAACCTAATAAAACCTACTCAAATCCCTCACCACTAGACTAATCCTAGTGGGTTATGGATTTGACTTTTGAGCCTTGTATCTTCTCCCCTTTGTTCTTACATTTTGTCTTTCTTATTTGTAAGTCTATTAATAGGACTTAACTCTTTTTCGATATCTAGATACTAGAATAATGCAGGATATTTACCTGAACTACATAAGGGCAGATCCCAAACAAAATTTTGATCACAAGTGGAAGCACACTATTTCAAGACATTCAACAATTTTGTTCAAGAGATAACTTGGCAGACGTTGTCTAATTCAAGCTTTTGAGAAGCGCATGAGATTAAGATTGTAGACTAGCGATATTAAATGATGTTATAATTGAGGGAGTAAAAATGTGTTGCACTCTTTTTTTTTTCCTTCACCAAGGTTTTATCCATTGAATTTTCCTAAAAGGTTTTTAATGTGGTAGCTTGCTATGCATATTATTAGAAATGTATACTTTTTTTTTTCTTCTATAAGATTTTTTTTCCATAGGGTTTTTTTCTTTGTAAGGATTTAATGAGATACAATATCTTAATGGACATTCAAGGGAAAATGTTATAAATAATATTATTTTGGATGTCCATATATAGCTCCCTAAGAAATAATGTCTAACTTTTGTAACTTCTAATATATGCAATTAGGAGGATTCAATGTTATCATTTATTTTATTGTAACTCATTAAAGTAGAGAGTCTATGAATAGAGATCGTTTTGATCTTATAAATGGTCAATCAAATTAGAATGAAAATTACCTTCTTTCTTCTTGTCCTAATTTTCTCTTTTTATATTGTCTTTACTATACTCTTGTTATTCTTTAGTTTCATAACATGCGTATCATTCTAATAATTTTAATTTACTAGTTATATTAATTATTAAATGCAAATGAGATAATTGATTAATAATGAGTGTAAAAGTTAACGATTATTTTTTTCTAATATATATATAATGATTATTTTTTTCTAATATAAATTATAATTCATTAAATACAAATTAGGGCTGGCAAAATGGGCTGAGCCCGTCGGGCTGGCCCGCCCCGTCCACCAAACAGGGTGGGCTGGGTTGAGTTTTTCAACCCACCAGCCCGCCAAACCCGCCCCGCCAAACCCACCAGCCCGTTGGGCTCGACCACCAAGCCCCCCTTTTTTTAGGTTACCCAATTATTTTGATATCGTGCCCTAGATTTCTCTACATATAAGTGGCTTTTTAAATTGTTGTGGACTGCTCATACAACACTTTGTTACTTGTTTTGATATTCTGTTTTACCTTGATATGATTTTAATTTTTATTATTATTTCTGGATTGAAAGATGCATATTTATATGTAGATTATTAAACACTTTGGTTTCATAAGCACATTAGGATTTTATGCAGATTTTTATATGCTTTTATGCAAAAAAAAAAATGTGTTTTTATGCAGAATTTAATTTTTTGTATTTTATTTTTATATTTTTTTTATTTTCTTTAGCCCGCCAACCCACTCATAAAACGGGCTGAGTTGCTCAATTCAACCCATTTTATCAAAACGGGCCGGGGCGGGGCAGCCCATTTTAAGCGGGCCAGTGGCGGGCCGGGGCGGGCTGGCCCGTATTGCCAGCCCTAATACAAATGGATCAATAATTAACATTGAAAATATAAGACTTTTTTATTGTTATATGCAAAGGGATTGAATGCAACAAGTTTAGAAGAAACCAGACATAAAACAACAAATTATATTTATTATTAAAAATTCCTCAAGAGATAAGGAAGCATAATGGAAGAAGCCGTTCAAACTTCAATGTATATACGGTGCTCTAGAAAGCAGCAGGCCAAGGAGGGGTTCCTTGGTTCTTGGTTTCTAATTAACTTTGCGCCTAGGAACCAGAACATTAATTCGATGACTATGGGAATGACACCGAATATTAGTAGTTAAATGTGAACATGAATTCACGTGGCAAAATGCCTAAGAGGCCCAAACATATAGAAAGAAAGAAAAAAACAAAACAATATTAGAAGTGTTATAGTGATATTGTGAGTTGTTTGTAGTCCATGTGCGTGAGAGAAAGAGAAAGAAAGAGTAGCCCATAATTTTCAAAGTGCATGTGAATCACGCATTCATGTTTTATGGCATAAAATCGGAATAAAGGTAATACAATATCATCCACACACATACCTAAGCAAAACTATGTTGGAAAACACTACTTATATTCACATCAACACTACTCATATTCCATTTCTTTTATTTTCTCTCTCCTTTACTTTTCTTGTGGAAATCTACTGTACACAACCCTTTTGTGAGTTTGTGCTCGGTTACACATTAATCATTTCCCTTTAAAGTCCTTAATTTCATCCTTTGATTTTGGTAACATAATGACCAAATTTACACAATTATCTCCCCACAGACTCTGCGTATAGTCAATTAGTCATTGATGTGGATATGTGTTGGCTGAGGTGTGAACAATAATACCTAAAAATGAAGGGTATTATAATTCTCATGTAACATGAGAATTGAAATCTCATGTTGTAGAGATAAAAAGTATGTGGGACCCATATGTTAGAAAAAATTATATATAGGACCCACATCAACACGGAAATCGAAGGGTGAGTAAAAATTTTGTAATTCTCATGTTAAATGATAATTATAAAACCCAAAAATGAATACACTTTAACCACACCCTGAGATTATGTTGGGACAATGTATGATGATTGAGACTTTAGGTGGAATAATTATTCGAGGCTGATAGCATATATCATAAATTCCAATCAAACACTCATTGTTACAGATTTTAGAGAGTCAAAAATCATATCCTTCTTTTTGACTATAGTCGAAAATCATAATTTTTTTTCTTTAAGTATAATTAATTTTAGGTTGTCATATATCTATTGATATTTTAGAGAAAAATAATTTCCACACTTAATATTGCAAAATCAATTTCAATGAGCAAAATTCAGTAATTTTCTAAAAATGTCTTTATAGTTGTATTTCAAAAGTGATTTTATATTTCAATTAATGAATTGTTTGATATATAATGGATTATACACTGACCGAAGAAATGTGTCCTATGATTGTAGCTATTAATTAAGGTTGAACTGATGTTTGAAATCTTTCAATTTTTGGATTTTTTTCCACACAACACCTCAATATGTCAAATGCATTTATGAGATTTGACCAAAATTGTTTACATACCATTAAATATATTATGATAAAAATAATAATTTTTTTTGGATATATCGATGAAAATTGAACATATAACCTATATAAAAAAAAAAACTATGAACAGCCAATATATTAGAGTAACAGTTTAAGTGCTAATTTAAGTAAACAATATGTTATTTTTGAGATAGTTATACAGTTTCAATTTCCTCATGATGTCCCATATGTCATGAATCATGGATACACATTATGGGCCCAATTAAAATAAAGAAATAAAATTGTTGAGTGCAATAATTTATTTATAGGGTCACAATATGGCATTATTATACGCATCTGTTGGACCACCATTATCTGACATGATAGATTTCGACCATTATATCTCTGAATATTATCTTCTTTAGCAAATTCATAATAGAATCCCGGAAACTAAAGGAGCAGTCTAGTTAGATAGCTAGGCACATAATGTTTGACAACATTCAAGCGCATTTTAGTTCACTTATACGTTGTCACTAGCTACCTTAATTTCAATAGAAGTAACTATCAGAAAATTCTTTTAACCTAATGTGTACTTTTAAAGGTATTAGATTAAAAAAAGCAATGGTAAAAAATTGTCTAATTTGAGAAAGATCTTAAATATAAATTATTCTTACATTAGAGGGATGGAAACTCCATATTGTTGTATGATCCAATATTTAAAAGATAGAAGAGAGAAAAGAGTATTACCTTACGAGGTAAGGAAAAATAAATTTAATTATGGTAATATTATTCTTAAATTACCAATTAAACTTTGGGTTCGTTTTTTCTGCAGTTACTGCAGATAAGTTATCTGCAGTAAGCTCAATACGACGTCGTTTTGGGCCGGAAATCATGGTGTTTTTGTAATTTTAATTTATTTCAGGGTTATAGTAGTCTTTATATTTATAATTTTTTACCAAAACGATGTCGTTTTGAGAATAAATGCAGATAAGTTATCTGCATTAACTGCAGAAATATTTTTCCCTTGAACTTTACAGAACCTCAAGTTCCCAATTTGACTTAGGGTTCGCTTTTTTTGCAGCTGCAATACGATGTCGTTTTGTGGCAGAAATCATAATATTTTTGTAATTTTAATTTATTTCAGTGTTATAATAGTCTTTATATTTATAATATTTTAAGATTTCAATACCAAAACGACGTCATTTTGGAAATAAATGCAGATAACTTATCTGCACCTGCAGAAATATTTTTCCCTTTGACTTAAGTTTGAGCTTATTATATTTTTATTCCGAAATTTAGTGGGATAAAATGAAGGAATACCCATTTAAATTTATTTCATTTGAAAGAAACGACACCCTTGGTTCGGTTTGACCAAACTGGTCACATAATCGATTAATCGGTGGAAAAAATAAAAAAGAAAAGAATAGATACTATACTTGTTATTAATGCCATTACATTTTTTTTTGTGGTTTCAGTAATTAGTTTTGGAAATAGACGCCTATGTACATAATCTTTTTGGAATCAATAATAAAGTCGTGCTACTAGTTGAGATTCAACTATATATCATTCAATATAGATGCAAAAGAAAATAAAAATTTATTTTAAAATGTCATAACCATTATCCAAAGTTTTATTTAAAAGACTGCATTAATAACAACTAGAATGTTGATCTTAATATTGATTAGACTAAGACAGTTAAAGTATTTTTTTATTTTTATTTTTTGGTAAAAGAGACAGTTAAAGTATTAATTACTGATGATACAGATATAGTTTGATTGTTAATTTAAACAAACAGTGCTTGTGGACTTGGAGAAATGTGAGGAGAATCCCACTACTATCATAACTAAGGACTGCAAACTTAGAAAAAAGAAGGTCGAAATAACTGTAACAATAAAAATGGTGCTGTGATTGATGATAAAGCTGCTTGTGGGGGCCCTGAGGGATTGGTGTGGTAATTGGATGGGAGGTTTCACTCTTCTTTTTTTGCTGAATTACTAATGGTTTGTCTTATGCCTGAATGGAAAAGAATTATTTTGGAATCAGACTCTTTACAAGCTATTAGCATTCTTAAAAGTGTTATTCAATTTATCCAAAACGAGGAATTGTAACACAATCAGTAGATGATGCTATGGCCTTAATGCAAATATTAAATAGATTGTAGAAAGAAATTTTTGTGTTTGCCTGTTTGCTTTGGGGCTATGCCCCTGTTGTTACCAAAAAAAAAAAAAAAAAAAAAACTTGACCCAACCTCTTGACAAATTGAATAAAAAATAAAAGTGTTATGCAATTTATCCAAAACTAATCTCTAGCAAGCAAATAAAATAGATTGTAGAAAGAAATTGCCGTGCAAACAAAATAAAATAAAATGATAATTTTTTAAAAAAAAATGATAAATAAAGTATATCTAACTATCTAATTTAGATAAACTCCGGTTAAAAACAATAAGACAATATGGGTTTTTGAATCTAGTCAGGTTGTGATTAATGATTATTTCCAATGCAGCTAGATATAATTACATTTTGGGAGGTATCTAACTATCTAATTTTATTTTAATATATAATGTTATTGACATTGTGCATACATAATTTTTGTATTAGCATGTGACAGTTGAATTGGTAAAATCAATTAAATGCATTACATGGTCAGAATATATAAATAAGGGAAATGATCCGTTTACAAAATTTTTTTATAAAT
This sequence comes from Gastrolobium villosum, assembly GCA_032173675.1. Taxonomy (NCBI): domain Eukaryota; kingdom Viridiplantae; phylum Streptophyta; class Magnoliopsida; order Fabales; family Fabaceae; genus Gastrolobium; species Gastrolobium villosum. The sequence goes on from JAVKPL010013891.1 coordinate 23,661, forward strand.
TTTTGCAAATTACACTATGTACTCCCGGGAGAACACAGTGTAACCTAGTGTTCTTCTGGGAGAACATAGTGTAGTTTGTAAGAGTTTTGTTGAGATATACAGTCTCACATTGGTTGTATGAGAAACTAATGTGTAATTTATAAGGCCTTTGGCACTCTCACCTTTTGAGCTAGCTTTGGGGTGGTGCATCCCAAGGTTATTTGACATGGTATCAGAGCTTGAGTGACCACGAGATCACAAATTCGATCCTCGCCGCCCCCCACTTTCTTTGTAGTGGAATTTCTTTTTTCACACAGGTAGGTGGGCCTGTGCATTGTCCACCTTCAAGTCCAGTGGGCTCTCGTGAGGGGGCGTGTTGAGATATATACAACTATTAAAAAGCCCTCACCCACGAACTTAAGCTTTTGGGTTGAATTCTTTACAAGTTTGTAAATAAAAAGTTTGTAAATATAACACTTCCCATAAATAAGTACATAAAACTTCACCAGTTCAGCAAGATTTGTGCCCGGACACAAGTGAAAAGAGAGTAACTGGTATATATAGCTGTAAATTGATGTGTACCTAAAGAAAGTAACCAAATGATGGTAGTTCAGTTGGCGCATGAAAATTGAACAGGTGGGAGTGAGAGTATGTGTTCGATCTTCTCCAGTACTATCTTTGGGAGGAATTTAAAGTCTTAATTCCGGACTCTCCCCAAACAAAATTACATCTAGTGGAGGATACCGGTGGTTAATCAAAAAAAAAAAAAAAAGTACATGGCATGTGTGAATGAATATAGACTGATAGGAGTAATTGATGAGCAAACTTAAAGCAAAGTTGGAAAAAAGAAATGGAAGGCATATACTGCAGTCAGTGATACAGCTTGGCAGATATGAATCCATCATAATTATGCTCATACAATTTAGCAGTGGAAAGCAACAAAAGAGAGAAACAAAAAGCAACACACACACACACACATATGCTTACAATAACATGAATAAATGAAAAAAGAGGAATGGAAGAAGCTGTAGCATCTAGTGGCCTAAACTTAATAGAGCCTCTACGAAATTGAAGGTTGGAAAGCGACCAAACAGCAAGATAACCCAACGGTTTTCTCAGAGGGAAGTGTATAGTAGTTGTAGACTTGTAGTGAGGGCACGTAATATTAGAGACTAGTGTGGGGTTAGTTAGTTTTCATATTTTCGCAGAATGATAGGAAAAAAAAAAAAACAGATGAATGAAGAAAGGAAATGGTGTTTGTTACCACGTGAGTGATCATAGTTCGTTAAGGATTAGACTCATACCTCACAACAACGTAGGTTCAAATTCTGTTGACGAATATGAAGACTTCGTTGGTAGGTGATCTATAATCCTTTACAGAAATCCTTAAAGAGGTTGGAGGATCTGCCCTGTCGATCTCTTGATAGAATAGTGAGATCTAACGTCACCAAAACTTTAATTAAAAGAAGAAGTAGAAAGAAATGGTATTTGTTGGCTTGCTTTGAAGCCTGAAAAATCGAAACTGTAATTACATATGCTTCTACAGCTACCTAGTTATATAGTTGTAGGCTCAAGCTACTATTTGGCCTATTGAAAAAAATAAAATTATATATATATATTATTTATTTATATTGTACACAGTTGCATCTTCACCATACTGTGTGCCCCCTTACATTTAGTTATATATATAGAGACTTAAAATGGAATTATTGGGTAATGGGTACGGTAGCCACCAGTGAATAAAGTTCAATTAATTTCCAGCAATCTGGTTGATTTGTATGTGTGTCCCCATTCCCTTACATATATGGTCCACTTTGTGGTCTCATGGTGGTAGCATGCATACTTTTTTAGATTATTAAGTCTGTGATTGATGGATGAGGTTATGTCCTTTGATATATACTCCCCCATGGGTTCATTTTGTCCCATCTCTATGTATTGGCTAATGGCTATTTTGGAAGGGTTATCCTCTCTCTTCAAGTACTCCCCTCATGGGATCATTTTGTCCTTTTTTGTATGCTTATGTTAGTGGGTATTTTGGTAGGGTTATATCGATCCTCTCTTTCTCTTTCTCTCTCTCTCTCTCTCTCAATTTGATCACACGACACAAATCTTCGCCTTGCATATTATTTTCATTTGCATATTTATGTTTATTAATGATATGATCACTAAGGCCTGATGAGATGACTGATGACTAAGAGTAGTTGATAATATTAATTAATGGGTTGAATTTTTTCTGCAGTTAATATAGATAAATTATCTGCATTAAGCTCAAAATGATATCGTTTTGGGATGAAAATCAATGTGTTTTTATAATTTTCATTTATTTCAGGTTATAATCTTTATAATTATAATTTTTTAATATTTAAACACCAAAACGACGTCATTTTGAGAGTAAATGCAGATAAAACATTTTTCTGTTAATTAATTTAAGCCTCACATTAATTGGTGGATTAACTAAAGTTTAGAAGACTAGAGAAATTGGGTGCGAACATAGCTCAAAAAGAAATTGGACCACCATGCATGTGAGGGGAGTTGAATATCTTGCTACTAATATTAGAAAACAAAAAAAGTTTGTAAATTAATTAGATGCTTGTATGCGTTGTCGGACCAGTGAGGCAAGTGGGGGCCTTGGTCTCATTACTTATCCAAAATTTTATTTATAGTATATCAACACTTTTGCTTTACCCATGTTTAGTTTCTTTATTTTTTTATTTTGGAACTTTAAATTTTTATAAACAAAATTAGATAGACAACTTTTCAATATACAAAAAGAAAAAAATCGCACAGAACTATTGAATTTACTCATATACATTAAACTTGTAGTGTACTTTCTTGATAATTGTCTTAATTTCTTAGTATATTCCCTCTTAACTTCTATTTTTTTACATAAATTAATTTTTTTAAATTAATAATTATACATAACTTTTTTTTAATTTAATCATTTTTTCTAGTATGCATATATTAAGTATGCATACTTTTCTTATAATTCTAAACAATTTTGAAAGTATTTTTTCTAACTTTTTTTTTTGTATTTTACATAAATTTAAAATATCTATATAAGACATTATACTTGCTAGTTATATATAAAATTAGATAACCAAATATTGTTGATACAAAAACGATAAGGAGCTTATCCAAAAAAAAAAAAAAAACAATAAGGAGCTTATGTCCCTTAACCAGAGGTCTCGTGTTCGAGCTCTAGGAATGAAAAAATGGTTTTAGGAGAGCCATCCCCGCTTAGGGTCCGATAGTGTTCGAACCGGACTAGTCCGAAGAATGAATCAGTTGAGGAGACTAAAAAAAATTATATAAGATAGTAATAATATGATCCTATATAAATTTAATTTTATTCCCAAGTTGTTGTGTAGTAGAGTTAGGTATGTATCCCTTATACACGAAGTCTATTATTAAGCAAGTGCTCCTAGAGGAGTTACCAGGTGTATATCTCAAGTATAGTGTAAGAACCCGCACCGCTAATTAAGGAAATTAATTAATTAATTGTGAGAATTAGGAAATAATTTCATAATTGACCCTAATAATTATTATGTGGCTTTAATAATTATAGAAAGTAAGTAATAATGCTGAAAGTCGCTTTTTGGACGAAAAGTGCAGATACCGGTTCTGCTACCCGGTATAAATGCGTACCGGCGAAGTATCCCAGAAAATTAGAATAAGTGCATGAATATTCCTAGAATATTATATAGGACATGTAAAACAAGTTTCAATTTAAAATAATGAGAACTGCTGCCAGAACTAATACTGGCTATGGAAAGCGCGTACCAGAAAGGTGCTCCGAAAAATAAGATAAAAATATGATAATTCTTGGAAAAATGTGTAGTTTCAGATTCTAAAGTTTGAGATTAAAATGTTAAGTGTAGCTATTAATGTTAATACTGTGTTATTTTAAATGGACCTATATAAGCCTAAGGGCACAAAACCCTAGGCCATGTTATGCCTCCTACGTGAGTCACTTGCTGAAGCTCTCATTCAGCCACCCTCTTCTCCTTTCAAACTTGAGTCTTTTGCTTGTAAACACCAAAGGCACCCTTTTTACTCTTGATTTCTTCTTCTCTTCCTTGCAAACACTAAATGGTGGGTTATGTGAGTAGGTTTGTCATACCATTTCTGAGTGTGAGCTACTGTTGTGAGGTGTTTGAAGGCTGAGTTGTTGAGTCTTGTGAAGGGAGCATTGTTCTTGTTCTTTGAGGCTTCAAGAAGCCATTTTGATGGTGAAAGGTCAAAGCTTGTTGTTGATTTTCGTAGTCTTGGAGGGACAAAACCTTTGTGCTGTGTAGAGGACCCCTAGTGTGCCTTATTTTCTGAGTTTTCGGAGTTGAGGTATACCATAATTATAACTCTTGTCATTTTGAGGATTTAAGCTTGTTCAATCGGTTAAAAATCATAACTTGAACCTTTTGTTAAAAAAAATGTGTTTCTGAGGTCTTAGTATGATGATGAACTTCTGTTTAGGGAGTTTTTGGACTCCTAATCACGTTTGCACCCTTGAAAATGGATTTATGCAGAAGACAATTCGTGTTTCTGCATTCTGATGAAGAAGTATTCGAATACTTTCCGAGCAGTATTCGAATACTTGTTCATCAGGTAGTCGAATATTCATTGCTGGAGTATTGAGATATTTTCTGCGAAGAAAGTATTCGATTACCCTTGAAGAAGTAGTCGAATACTGAATAGTATTCGAATACTTGGGGTTTGGTATTCGGATACTTGATAGTATTCAGATACTGGTGGAAAAGTATTTGGATACCGTGTAGTATCCGAATACTTGAGTGAAAGTATTCGGATACTTTCGGAAGAGCTGGAGTATTTGAATACTCATCGGGGAGTATTCGAATACCTCCTGCAGAAAATGCATAAAATGACTTAAAATGAGATGGGAAGCCTTAATCACTTAATGTAACTTTGAGTAATGGTTATTAATGATGGATTACTGTATAACAGATTGTGATTGAGCTGTTTGTGGACTTTGAGCTAGTGTGGACTCTTGGCATTGGGTAGTTAGCTTGCAAGTTAAGCTTTCGTGTCCTCGGTTTAGCCATTGTTGGTTCTACCATGCCACATGGGGGGATGGTTTATATGCATGATGTTGTTTTCATGTATTATTTTGATAAATGCTGTTGAGCTGTTATATGCGTGTGTCTTTATGATATGCATGTGGTGTTCCATCTATACGATAAGCTTGAGTATGTGATGCATACAAGATGGTGAGGCTGTGGGTGAAGTGCAAGCGATGTTCCTTGTACTACTGTAGGTAATAGACGTATTCCTGCATTTCTCTGGCCAGTAGAATAGTCATGACACACATGACATGAATATCTGTTGCACTGTATAGTTTTTGGAACTGATATTGTTAAACTGTTTTAGAACTTATATTGCACATGTAAGTGAGCTTGGGGTGGAAGATCCTTGAGGACCCCTTGTCTTACTGAGATTTCTTTTTAGAGATCTCACCCCACGTTTGGGGCACCATTTTAGGTTCAGGTAATGCTGGGGTTGAGACCTCGGGTGGCAGGAGGCCATAGCTGAGTTACATATTGCTGTTATATGCTGACTTGTTGGATGCTGGATATGCCTGTTGCTTTTATGCTTTTAACTTCAGTTATTATACTATTGTTGCTGTTGAGACTGCTATTGGGCAATTGTCGCCTTATTTGGTGAGCATGGGAATTGTCCATGCCACATTGGTTTGACTTTATGTTTTTAGACTTCAGTTGTAATAATGTATCAGGATATTGTCCGGGCTATGTGTTGTAGTCTCGTGACTTAGATACTCACTTTATGTATGTAATGAGGTATTTCAGTTAGCTGTCTTGCAATTTACATACAGCGATATTTTATGATAATTGATTTTGAATTAAAGAAAAAGTTATTCCGCATTTTAATTAAACGTGGCTTAATACGATGACATGTTAATAAACTGGGTATACACGGGGTGCTACATATAGATAAGAAGGGGAAATGTATAAAGATACGGTGATTCTATATTTTAGCAAAGTAACAACTCATAGAAGTATTGGATGCAAGATACTTCTTCAATAAGTGATATGTGTGTGTGTGTGCGTGCGCGCGTGCGCGTGCGCGTTGGGGCAGGATATTCTATAATGATGACAAGGAGCCATAACCATTTACCCATTATCTAACTGCTTTGAGTGAGGATGCGCACCACTACGTGTATTGTGATGAGTTGTGCATGAAGAGAGAGATCATTTACTAGAAGGTTTATGATTCTCATTGTGCGAAGGCATGAGAGTGACCCCTTGACTGAGCCTTTAAAGGTCAACCTTATGATGCACTGACACTTCAAAAATCCTGATGTGTCGTGTCCGACACTCTTCGATACTCCAAAATATGTTGCAAAGAATCAAAAAATGGTTCAAATGTTATGTTGTGTTGCGTTTTTAGTTCCAACTATTAGATTCATTGGATTAAGATTATTATTTTATTGAGTTTAATATAAATATTTATGATATCTTATGTTTCTTTGCAAAATTGATGGGTATTATAAGTTTAGCTTCATTTTTTTGTTAAATTATTGAATATTAAATATAATATACACTACATAAATTAAAAATATTATTTAATATCGAAACATGTCCTAACATATCGAAATCTAACATTTTTAAAATTAGTGTGTTGGAGAATAGTGTTGTGTCCCGTGTTGGTGTCGGTGCAACATAGGATTAGCCTATAATCTTGAGCTGTGAGGGCCGGTCCAAAACAATTCCTATTTATTTTTGAATCACTTTTATTTAATATAACAAAATTATGGATTATATTTGATTATTTATTATTGGAAAAAGTTCACCAATGCCCATGTGGTTTACTTCAGAATCATCTATGCCCCTGTGATTTTTTCTTATCACATATGCCCCTGTGATTTGTACAAAATAAAAAACCACGGGGGCATATGTGATAAAAAAAATCACAGCGGCATAAGTGATTCTGGAGTAAACCACATGGGCATTGATGAACTTTTCCCTTTATTTTTTTGAGAAATGTCATCATTCAAATTTGTAATATATGAAAAATTGGAGCTTGAAAATTACAATAAAGTCATTTGGTTCAATTAAAATATGTAAACCAATGCCTATTGCATTTATTATCTTTTAAAGTATGTAAAACTTAATAAGAAAAATAATTTAATGATAAGTAAGAATAGATAAGCTGATTAATATTCTTAAAATTTATACATCTTATTGGGAAAAAAATATTTTAAATTAGAGGAAGATATTCTAACTACCAAAATTTTCTACTATAATATATATATATATATATATATAATCAAAGAGAGAGAATGCTAAAAAGTTTTTGAAAAAAGTGAAATGTTGATCCAATGGTAATTAAATAGGTAGTGAGATGGTAGTAGAAGATTTTAGTAGTAAGAATATCTCTCTTCTTTAAATTATTATGTTTAATAAGAACCTGTTGCTTATATATATATATATATATATATATATATCAAAAAATCATTTCTGTAGTTACTACATATTTTTTTGTCTGCCTTACGTATGTACTACCGATAGTACATAGTATAATTTTTAAAACTAGCTCTATTATAAAGAGGAGGAAGGATATTCTTACTACCAAATTTTTCCACTACCAACTTATTACCTATCTAATTACCATTGGATCAACATTTTTTCTCTCTTAATAAATTTTTTAGCATTCTCTCTCCTTGATCCAATGATAATTAGATTGGTAGTAAGTTGGTAGTGAAAAATTTTGGTAGTCAAAATATCCTCCGTCTATAAAGAGACCCACTCCTTTTTTGGTGGGACCCACTGTTTTTTTTTTTAAGTGGCAGGGCAATTTTTCCTGCCTCAACTGCAGAAAAACTAACCCCTTGTCTATATATAAAAATAGTGAATGCTGTTTTTTAATTTAAATTGAAGCTTCCGGAGTCTGTTTTGGTGTCAACCTGTTGGTAATTACTAAATAAATTAATAACATTTTTAACTAGAATTAAATAGTTATTTGTAGCTAAGATATTCAAATTGACATTTGTAACTAGGATTGAATAGCTATTTGTAACCTAGGAAGCACGGACACTTGTAAAAATAGGAAGAGTCGGGTCCGACACGGCGACACGCTCCGACACGGTGTCGGACACGCGGTTGACTTTTTCCGACACGTTGACCATTCCGACACGCGAATTTGACCGTGTCCGACACGGTCAAATGACATTTTCGTAATTTTTTATTTTTTATTTTTTAAAAAAAAATTAAAAAATTTTTTAATTTTTTTTTTAAAAATTAAAATATATTAATAAAGCTTCCACATGATCATATTGTGGTATCACTATAATGTAGAACTTAAAATAAGAACAACTATTTTCTTGTGGAGAAGACAAAACTTGTATTTCTCTTTTTCTTGTGATATGTTGCTTACAATATGGATTAGTTTATATAGGCACTAGATTGCCTTTTCATGAACCAAAACATTAAATTAGCCATAAACCACAAAACTAAACTTCCAACTCTTGGCCTCTCTAACTCTTGGCCTTTCACTTTCTCACAACTCTTGGCCTTTCACTTTCTTACAACTCTTGGCCTTTCACTTTCTTTACAACTCTTGGCCTTTCACTTACCTAAACACATGACTCCTTAATTAAGACTATTAAATATAAAACTAACAAAACATTTAAAGTTTATTCAACAATTCTCCTTCATAAACTTAAATGGTTCTGCCATCTTTCATCCCAAGCATCTTCTTGCAATTGTTGAGCAGCAACGTCGGCAGTGGCTTTGTGAAGATGTCCCCGACTTGCTCTTGACTGGTCACGTGTGTTAGCTCCACATTTCCTTCCTTTACTTGATCCCGGATGAAGTGAAATCGGACGTCAATATGCTTGCTTCTTTCATGATTTACCGGGTTCTTGGCTAGCTCTATAGCCGACTTATTGTCAATTCGGATCACAGTTTGACCGACTTGTTTTTCCTCCAACTTGCTTAGCAAATTCCTGAGCCACATTGCATGACAAACACACCAAGATGCAGCTACATATTCAGCTTCACATGTCGACAGTGTCACAATAGGTTGCTTCTTCGAAATCCAGGTGAATGCCGTGTTGCCCATGAAAAACACATAACCAGCCGTGCTCTTTCGATCATCTACGTCTCCACACCAATCACTGTCAGAATATCCAATCAACTTGTATTTTGCCGAGATCGAGTAGTGTAACCCGTGTGAAACTGTACCTTGAACATACCTCAGAATTCTCTTTACCGCCTTCCAATGTGTGTATCTCGGCTCCTCCATGAACCGACTTACTATGCCGACACTTAACGAGATATCCGGCCTCGTGCATGTGAGATAACGTAGGCTTCCCACCAAACTTCTGTACTTGCTTGCATCAACACGGTCTCCTCCATCAAACTTAGAGAGTTTTGAACCGGGTTCCATTGGTGTTGAAACTGGGTTGCAATCTTCCATCTTGTACTTCTTCAAAATCTTTTTTGCATAAGCCTCCTGTGACACGAAGATTCCCTTCTCATTTTGTTTTACTTCCAAACCAAGAAAGAACTTCATAAAACCGAGATCTGTCATTTCGAACTCTCTTGTCATTGTGCTCTTGAACTCTTGTATCATCTTGGCATTGTTTCCCATAAAAATGAGGTCGTCAACATAAAGAGCCACAATTAACAAGTCTCCTCCATTTTTCTTGACATAAACAGCATGTTCATATGGACATTGTTCAAGTCCATTCTCCTTGAAATATTTGTCAATACGAGCATTCCATGCCCGTGGTGCTTGCTTCAACCCGTAAAGTGTTTTCTTCAATCTCAGCACCTTCTTCTCTTCTCCTGCCTTCATGTAGCCCGGCGGTTGTTCCACATAAACTTCTTCTTCAAGAACACCATTCAGAAATGCCGACTTTACATCCATTTGATGCATTGGCCATCTGTATTGAGCAGCCTGTGAGATGAGTAGCCGAATTGTCTCCATCCTTGTAACAGGGGCAAACACCTCGTCATAGTCAATTCCAGCCTTCTGCTTATAACCTTTTGCAACTAGTCGAGCTTTATATCGTTCTATCTCCCCTTGAGCATTCATCTTCTTCTTGAACACCCACTTCACTCCAATGGGCCGACTTCCTTCTGGTAGCTCGGCTAACTCCCATGTGTTATTTCGGTCAATGGCTTCTATCTCCTCATCCATGGCATCTTGCCATTTCTTATCTCGGATGGCTTCTTCAAAACTTATGTTCTCAGAGTCTGCAAGAAGACAAACAAAATGTACCTCACTTGTTGACTCATATATGTCTTGTATGCTTCGCATCCTGGGTTGTCGTACCTCATCTTCATCATCAGAAGCTTCAGGACTTGCCGGGTTGATAATTTGTGTTGAGATTCCGTCTTCAAAGTTTACCTCAGAAGAATTGTTCCAGTCCCACTCATTTGCTTCATTGAGCTTTACATCTCTGCTTACTATGACTTTCTTGTTGACGGGGTCAAACAGCTTATACCCTTTTGTTTTTTCATCATATCCAATAAAAACATATTTCTTGCTTTTATCCTCGAGCTTGGTTCTGAGCTGGTCCGGTATGTGTGCATAGGCTATACTGCCAAAAACTCTGAGATGAGCCACTGAAGGCTTTTGACCGCTCCATGCTTCCTGTGGAGTTTTATCATCCAAGTTCGAATGTGGACATCGGTTCTGCACATACACAGCACACTGCACAGCTTCCGCCCAAAACTCCTTCGGCATCCTTTTGTTCTTCAGCATTGACCGAACCATGTCAAGAATAGTCCGGTTCTTCCTTTCAGCCACGCCATTCTGTTGTGGTGAGTATGGTGCTGTTAGAAACCTCCTTATCCCTTGTTCCTCACAGAAAGACATAAACGCTGTTGAGGTATATTCCCCACCTCTGTCAGACCGCACCGATTTGATATAGCTTCCTGTTGCCTTCTCAATCATCACCTTGAACCTTTTGAACACATCAAACACCTCGGACTTCTCCTTCAGAAAGTAAACCCAAGTTTTCCGTGAGAAATCATCAATAAAGGAAATAAAATACTTCTTACCGCTGAAGGAACCCGGATTGATGGGTCCACACAAGTCGGTATGTATTAGTTCCAGAGGTTGCTTAGCCCGGAATCTTGCCATCTTCTGAAACGTGGTCCTGGCATGCTTGCCAAGTACACAACTCTCACAAAACTTTCCTTCAAAGTTGATGCCAGGTAACCCTTCCACCATCTTCTTCTTTGCCAACTCGGTTAGACCACCATAATGTAGGTGACCAAACCGGAGATGCCAAAGTGACGCCTTATCTTCCACCTCGGCTTGTAAACATTCAACCTGTATACATTTCAGATTTAGTTTATACATACGATTCTTACCCATTTGAACCCGAACTATCAGCCGACCTTGCTCATCTTTCAAATACAATACCCGGTCTTTCATAATAACCGAGTAACCTTTCTCCATCAGTTGACCCATGCTTAAAATATTGCTTTTTAGGTCGGGTACATAGTACACATCTCGAATTGAGCCAATTAACCCGTCCTTTTGTAGGAAACAGATCGTACCTCGACCTTTTACCTCAACCTTTGAGGCATCCCCGAACGAAACATGTCCGGTTTCCACCTTTCTCATCTCCTTGAAGAAGTCCTTATGTCCGCACATGTGGTTGCTCGCACCCGTGTCAAGATACCACTCCATGTCATCGTCTGGACTTCCTTTACTGTGTGTCATTAACAAGACACCATCCTTCATCTCGCCTTCTGTGGCTAGGTTGGACGTCTCCTCCACCTTTTTCTCCTCTCTGCATTCTCTTGCGAAATGTCCGACTTTACCACAGTTGTAACACTTGTCCGAGTTACAATCTTTTGCAAAGTGACCAAACTTTCCACATTTGTAACACTCGATGTTTGAATAGTGTGACCGACCTCCTCGTCGACCTCGTCCTCGTCCTCTCCAGTTTTGTTGATTTGACTGTCCTACCTCATCATTATACACTTCTTGACTTCGGCCTCGACCTCTACCACCACGGCTAGTACCTCGTCCACCGCGGCCACGTCCTCTACCTCGAAAATTTTGAGAATAGAGCATCTTCTCATCTTTAATTGTTGCTTTGGTCTGAAGTGCCTGCTCAAGAGTTTCCTCCTTCTTCTTCTTTCTTTGTTCATGCGCTTCAAGGGAACCCGCCAACTCGTCAATGGTGAGTGTAGACAGGTCCTTGGATTCCTCTATGGCACAAACCACGTTTTCGAACTGGTCTGTCAAAGATCTCAAGATTTTCTCCACCACTCTGGTGTCAGGTATATCTTCTCCATTCCGTTTTAACTGGTTCACAATTCCTTGAACCCGGGCAACGAACCCGGATACTCCTTCCGTGTCCTTCATCTTCATTCCCTCCAACTCGGCACGAAGGGTTTGAAGCCGGACTTGTTTAACCCGGTTAGCTCCTCTATAGACATTTGCCAAGATGTCCCAGGCTGCCTTTGAGGTCTCACAATTTGCTATCTTCTCGAACCCGGATTCGTCTACAGCTCGGAAGAGCATGATTAACGCCAGCTTGTCTTTTGCACGCGTCTCTTTCAACGCTTTGGTTTGAGCCGCCGAATGGCCTCCAGTGTCCTGTGGTTCTACAAAACCTGCTTGAACATTCTCCCAAGCATCCTGGGATCCGAGAAGAGCCTTCATCTGGATGCTCCAATTCTCGTAGTTCTCCTTCGTCAACTTAGGTAGTGCCATATCACTCCCCCTCTCCATAGCTCTGATACCAATTTGTGGTATCACTATAATGTAGAACTTAAAATAAGAACAACTATTTTCTTGTGGAGAAGACAAAACTTGTATTTCTCTTTTTCTTGTGATATGTTGCTTACAATATGGATTAGTTTATATAGGCACTAGATTGCCTTTTCATGAACCAAAACATTAAATTAGCCATAAACCACAAAACTAAACTTCCAACTCTTGGCCTCTCTAACTCTTGGCCTTTCACTTTCTCACAACTCTTGGCCTTTCACTTTCTTACAACTCTTGGCCTTTCACTTTCTTTACAACTCTTGGTCTTTCACTTACCTAAACACATGACTCCTTAATTAAGACTATTAAATATAAAACTAACAAAACATTTAAAGTTTATTCAACACATATCAATTTTATTTTTTTTGTCTTTTTTCCCTTAAGTAGATAAGAGAGCATCTCAGCATCATTGTTGTCAATTCTTATTACGCTCTTATTGTATCTCATTCTCTCTGATCTCTCTCTAATATGATTTGATCTCTCTATCTGATATTATGTCTCTCTCATCCCAGTTTTTATTTTTTTTATTAAAGCTTACATCTTTATAACGTGTTGATGGGTATTATTAATTTAGTTTCATTTTTTTGTTAAATTATTAAATATTAAATGAAATATAAACTATATAAATTAAAAATATTATTTAATATTAAAACGTGTCCCAACGTGTCGAAATCCATAATTTTTAGGATTGACGTGTCGGAGTGTCATGTCGTGTCGTGTCACGTGTCGCGTGTCGTATCGGTGCTACATAGTTTGTAACTAGGATTAAATAGCCATTTGTAATTAAGATACTACAACCTAAACCTATAAAGAAAATGGTTTGATAAAATGGTTTTCGTATCGTCTATATTCGACGTCGTTTCCAATTGAATAAAATGGTTTGATATCACACTTTTTAATATATTGCAATTATATTTGGATCGTTTAAGTAGGATATATTCTCTGTAGTTTTCCTTGCAATGTTGTAACATTAGAGTCATAGCAAGTCTCTTGAATTAGGAGTCACTAATGAAAAAGTTCTAGGCTGGAAATGGAATTTTTTTTTTTTTTTTAGAAAGTAAAAAAGAAATCTCAGGCTTGTTACAATAAACGTTCATCCTCAACTAGGACTTATTGTACAATATAAACTTAAAAAAAAAAAATTAAAACTAAAGTTGAGCTACATTGATTAATAAGCCCTAATTTGTAGACTACTTTAGGGCACATGCATGCGGTGCATGAAATAATTTGAAGCTTGAGGAGGAACCATAAGTTTGAAGAAGAGATATTTATTCTTCCCACATTAATGTGCAAACCAATTAAGAAAGTAACATTTTGTTCTCAAAATTATATGCATGATATATAAGGATAACAAATTATAAGCTAGACGGTTTAGGTGGGCTTCCAAACATATAATAATAGCTAAGTGATATATATTTTATTTTTAGTTTTTCTTCTCCTTAAAAAAAGAAGTTTAGTCAAACATGTTTTATAAATACTGTTATTATAAAAAGATATTTTTTTATAATCAAGGAAAAAACTAAAAGCTCTTAAAAAGAACTTTTTTTTAAGATATATGTCAAAAATTTTTACTTCTTATTTATTTTACAGTTTTACTCTTATTCTACAATACCATTTATAAATTTTATTCTTTATCCAAATAATTTATTGTAATATAATTATTTTATTTTTCTTCCGACAAAATCATTGGAAAAACTTTTTATAATCACCAAACAATTTTTTATTTTATTTTTTAAGGTTTTTTTTTTCTTTAGTTTAAAAATAACTTTAAAAAAAGTGACAAACTGCAGGCTCTAAATAGAAGACTCTGACTTCTAAAGTCGTCAACGCAATAAAACTGATAATACATCCATTTACCAAAAAAAAAAAACTGGTAATACATCCAAATAAATGTTGAATTAATGAGAAAGTACTCGACAAAGAAGTAAGGAAAATAAAAATGGGAAGTATAAATTAATAAGAAGTTTAAATTCAGGTTGGGTTATCGAGGCTAACTCTTTTGTGGTAAAATGACCCGTAACGGTTTTAGGGGTGTTTGGTAGAGAATTTTTTTTCTTTTTTTTTGGGCCAGAAAATCATGATTATCATGAGTATATGAAAAAGTGAAATTATTTGATAGCCAAAAATATTACTTGAAATATTGTCTCAAGTTTACTGATTTTATGTTTCGTTTATTGTTAAAAATTATTGGAAAATGTCAAATTTTTTCAACACTCGGGATTCCAAAAATACTGCTCTCGTGGTCATGTTCTTGGATGTTATTTTGTTATACAATTTATTCATAAGACAGAATCCTGAAAAAATCAAATTACTAATTTTTTTTTTCAAAAACCTTTTACCACACATAGATAAATAGAATTCCTAATACTAATTTTCCGGTTGTCTCTCTATAAGAACCAATTTTAGTCTGTGTACTAAACTCTTAATTCTTTGCATCCCCTTCAATTCAAAACACTTGCAGTTACAAGCCTCTCTTTTTTAAAAAAAGAAAAAAAAAAAAAAAAAGAAGAAGAACTGATCCAAACCCTCTAATATGGAAATTTAGAAAAACTGTTATTATACAAGAGAAGACCACAAAATGGAACTTAGAAAACTGAACTGTATAATTTCACTTACATTATATATGCATAAAGTGTCATTTTTATTTATTTATTTATTTATTTCATTATTAATTGTTATCTTAGCTGTAAGAAGCATTTAATCTAACTTTTTTTAAGAAGCATTTAATCTAACTTTTTTTTTTTGTCCCTAACAAAAGCCACATGGGGATTGCCGTATATAATATAAGGGTTTATCATCTATCATTTAACATGATCACAAAGAATTTCCTTCACACACAATATTTTGTGGGGTCCGCAGTAAAAAATAAATAAAAAATTCCGATACACAAAACAAATCTCTATAACATAACATAATCAATTTTTCTACCACATAATTCTTATAAAATCCATAATATAATAGTTATAACAGAAGTCTACTTCATATGAATATAATATCTTTTTTAGCAAATGCCATTAGCATGTGATTCGGAGCACATTACTGTCACAAAGTGGTATAAGCCTGAAAAGAAAAAAGTGTTAGGGGAAGGAATTAGAATTTGATAATTAAAGAGCCATAGAAAAACAAAGGCGTAGCTAGGTAAGACGTGGGAATATCAAGTCCATTAATTAATGACCAAATGCCACGTACCCCATCTAAACAAGAAAGAAGATATATAAAATGAGATTAATGTTTCTTTTGCTCAGCAAGAGTAATTTATCTCCTATATATGTATAAAAGGGTGTGAAAATTATGTGAATAGAAGAAAGAAAAAATAAATAAATATGAATTCTATATATTTTTATGTGTGTATAGAAGATAAAATTATCTTTTATAATATGAAAAATACTAATCTCATATAGTTTTTCATATTGAGACAATTTTTTCTGGTAAAAAGTATATTCTCAAACATATAATTAAAAACTAGAAGAAAGTGCTCCATATTGTCATTGTTATGGCTGACATCCATTTTCCTCTAATTAATATCATTTTTTTATTTTTTATTTGAGAAAAATATTTTTACTGTTACTGCAGATAAGTTATCTGTATTTTCTTCTAAAATGATGCCGTTTAGAGATTAAAATATTAAAAAATTATAATTATAAAGATTATAATAATCTTGAAATAAATTAAAACTACAAAAATAATATGATTTCTATCTCAAAATAACATCATAGTGAACTCACCGCAGATAATATATATGCAATAATTAGAAAAAATCAACGTTTTTTATTTTTTAATTTAGTTATTTGTTTTCAACCAATAAGTGGACTTTGTATGCACTTATAAGCCCACCCTACCATTCACTATGAGGCCGAAAGAGAAAGGAGGCCACCTCATAAAGCTGTTAGAGAGAGAGAGAAAGAAGAAGAAGAAAGAGTTGGGTGTGTAGGTAGGGCAATGGGGCTATGTAGGATGAGGTGGTCCAGACTCGAAAGGCTACAGATATAGTCATATAGCTGAAGCGAGCTATATTTGAGAAGACAATAGTTGCACCGTACCGCTAATTATCGTCATCCATGCCAGTGTTACACCGCTCTCGTCTTTTGTGGAAGCATTTATTGCATTATTCGGTGTATTTCACCCTACAATTCATGCACCAATCTTTAACATGATTATCTCCTAAATTAAATTGGGCAATTCTATGCTACCTTTAAGCTCTAAAAGATGGACTCGTTAATTTTTTTGAATTCTGCGCGTCGGACATGTGTCCGTCCTCCAACATGTGTATGATGCGCCGTCAATATTTTGGGACACATGATCAACTTTTTGACATATTTTTTTAATACGTAATCAATTTTTTCTGACACGTAGTCAATGCTCGGATATTTTTTATTTTGTTTTTTTAGTCTTAGTTTTATTTTATTAATTAAAAATAAAAAAAACATTTAAAAATCAATTTTTTTCTTTTACGAAATTTGACATGTAAAATTAACGAGGTACGAAAAATTATTTTTGTTTATATTTATGTTATGAAATTTGAATAATTGATTAGTTATATGACTTATTATGAACTGTTTATATTATATATATTAAAAATATTATTTAATATCAAAACGTGTCCTAACATATCAAAATATACTATTTTTTAAAATTAACGTGTCGACGTGTTGTGTCGTATCTCATGTACTGTGTCAGTGTGTGCATCATAGCCTTTTAAGTATGTGCCTCGATAAAATAAATAAAAGTAAAATTAAGGAGGTGATGCATTTATTGATAATTAACAATTTTGTATTGAACATAAAATATATCTAGTATAAAATTCAAGAAGACAAAATTCAATTCATAAGAATGGATTGAGTAAAAAGTTATTAGATGATATCCTTCATACTCTTTGAGAAACATTTTCGCGGACATGTTTAAGGTTTCCCTTTATTATTTATTTATATATATTTACTAATTTGTAAGAAATTTGAATGAAAAACAAATTCTTGACTCATAGAATACTTTTAATTTATAGCATGACATAAAATTAGAGAAAGATAATATGTTATTGAACATGAATTTATTCCCGACTTATCATCTTATAATTTTATAATATTCGCTTCAAATGTTAATCAGAAGACTGATTAATTACAAAGTTTTGTATCTGAACCTAGTCTATCAACGAAGCAAGTGGACTAACACACAAGAAACAAAAACAAAAAGGAAAAATTAGATACCACTCTCTAGTTGTAACAAAAACATGACATAAAATTGATTTTTTTTTTTTTAGTTTATTTGTGTAAATGGCCAATAAAGATTTATTTCTAGCTCTTATCTTATGATAATGGGTATGATTTTTATGTTTTGAATAATTTCCAATGGATTTTTATCTATGAAAGTTTTGATCAGCAGGAACTAATTGAGTGTAAAGATTTTCATAATATAAATGAATACTGAAATTGAATAAATTTGACCAATGAAATTGAATTGATAGATTGAATATGAAATTTTTATGCCTCATGAGATTTTTCCTTTTGATGAATTGACTGAACATTCTTGTCATTCTTTTCTTTTTTGTGTGATTTTTATTCATGAATTTTTTTTTTGGTGAATTTATTCATGAACATTTATCACTCTAAAACCTGCTTTGATTTTTTCGGAAATTACTTTTTTCAGATGCTTGCATGAATATGATTAAAGCATATTTGTTTGAAGGGTTCGCTTTTTCTGCAGAGTTACTGCAGATAAGTTATCTGCAGTAAGTCCAATACGACGTCGTTTTGGGAAAGAAGTTATGGTATTTTTGTAATTTTAATTTATTTCAGGGTTATAATAGTCTTTATCATTCTAATTTTTTAATTTTTCAACCCAAAACAACGTCATTTTGATGAACATTAGATAAATTTATCTAAAGTAACATTAGATACTTTTTCCCATATATATATATATATGAGGGGAGATATTCTATCTACCAAAATATCCACTACCAAAATATCCACTACCAACTCACTACCTATACAATTACCATTGGATCAAAGAGAAAGAATGTTATAAAAAAATTGAAGAGGGAGAAAATATTAATCCAATGGTGATTATGGAGGTAGTGGGTTGGTAGTAAATTTTTCAAGTAGTAAGAATATCCCCACTATATATATATGTAGGATCCTTTGACACCAGTGTTAAATTTCAAATTTAACACCAATGTCAAATTTCAAATTTGACACCTCATCTGAGAACCGTTAGATCAAAAAAGATCAACGGTGTCACATGCGTACAAATTAGAGCAGTTGATCTTTTTTTATCTAACGGCTCTCAGATGAGGTGTCAAATTTAAATTTTGACATCGGTGTCAAAGGATCCACTCATATATATATATATATATATATATATATATATATATATATATATATATATATATATATATATATATATATATATGGGTCAGAATCATTTTACACCAGTGTAAGTTACACTCTTAATCGTATCCGTTAATCTCATTTATATCTAAGGGCTCAAATTTTTTAGTAATGTGACCCATTGGATACAAGTGGATCAATGGTCAAGATTTAGCGTAAGACTTCTACATCTCATGGATATTCTTACACCGGTGTAAGAGTTAGAAGTCTTACATTCAATCTTGACCACCGATCCACTTGTATCTAACGGTTCACATTACTGAAAATTTTGAGCCGTTAGATATAAGTGAGATCAACGGATAAGATTAAAAGTGTAGCTTACACTGTTGTAAAATGATCCTGACCCATATATATATATATATATATATATATATATATATATATATATATATAGGGGTAGGATATTCTTACACCGGTGTAAGAGTTAGAAGTCTTACGCTAAATATATAAGTGGATTTAACGGATAAGATTGAGAGTGTAACTTATACTGGTGTAAAATGATCCTGACCCGTATATATATATATATATATATATATATATATATATATATATATATATATATATATATATATATATATATATATATATATATATATATATAAGGTAAGATCCTTTGACATCGGTGTTAAATTTGAAGTTTGACACCTCATCTGAGAGTCATTAGATCAAAAAAGATCAATGGTGTCACATGCTTGCAAATCAGAGCCGTTGATCTTTTATGATCTAATGGTTCTCAGATGAGCTGTCAAATTTTAAATTTGATACCGGTGTCAAAAGATTCTTTATATATATATATATATATATATATATATATATATATATATATATATATATATATATATATATATATATATATATATATATACGACACGTTATTAATTGAAATATGAAAGGGGTCCGCAATAAAAAAATTTATTTATTGGTACAGATAGATAATTTTTTTTTATTGTTGCTGCTGTGGGGTTTCAGTGTATAGGACTATAGGCTTTAAATTTGTGTTCGTAGCTAAAAAAAGAAGGGTGAGGGCGGCTGCACCAACTTCTTCCCAATTGCCCTAGGGCCTGAACTGGAATCTAGCCTTGCAGTTCTCTCCTTTGGCTTTTTAACCTTAGTAATCTCATTTTTATAAAGTTTTATCGGAATAATTTCTTTAACAAACATATTACCTATATAATGCGTAACGACGTGGCAATGTGACACTCACTTTAGGACGTGACACTTTAGCAACCGCGTCCTTTGCATTTTTTCCTGACAACTGGAACGTGATACCCTAGCAATCACGTCCTATTCCCAAGACGCGATACCCTCTCAGCCGCGTGTCAGTGTGTCCAGTGTGTCTCACTCTTGCGTCTTGGGAATAGGACGTGATTGTTAGGGTATCACGTTCCAGTTGTCAGGAAAAAATACAAAGGACGCGGTTGCTAAAGTGTCACGTCCTAAAGTAATTACCACAGTACCGCGTCGTTACGCATTATATAGGTAATATGTTTGATCAAGAAATTATTCCGGTAAAACTTTATAAAAATGAGACTACTAAAGTCAAAAATCCCTCTCCTTTCTATCTGTCCTCAACTCATGTCTATGTGACATTTCCTCGGAAATTCTCGGTGTGTGTTACTTACCAATTGCTTTGCAGTTTAATACCAGAAACTAACGGAAAGGGAATTAAAATATTGGTGGATTACTATAATTAATTAAGATGCAAAACGGTACGGTGACAAATTACATATTTTGTTTTGGTATGAAATATATTTCCTCCTTTAGTTTCATGCCAATAATAACTCATTTCAGGAAATGAAAGATGGGATTTTAGTGGTTTTTTTTTTTTTTTTTTTTTGAACCTAACGAGAGTGAAGAAAAAAAATATACAGCTTTTTATTACAAGTTTTTTTTTTTTTTTTTGGGTGTCAAAATAAATGGCATGTCTCTCTCGTACATTTTTTTTCCTTTTTTGGTATAGTTTAAATTTAAGGTGAAGGGTAGCTCTCGTATATTTTATTTATAATCCTGTGGCATTATTATTATGATTTATTATTAGTATAATAGTTGTTGTTATTATTATGTGTAGCAGAATGTTTGGAAAGGATATATCATTTCAACAACTATACCATACCATGACTACATGAGAGTGCCAAAAGAAACAACAAATGTTATCACACGAATATAATTAATAATTGAAATGTGACTAGACGCAATTCCTCTTGTCAAGGCATAGCTACTCGTTTGATACCCTTTTTCCCAATGTTTCTACCTCTACAACTTAAGTATGACAATGTTAATCTTTTTGTTTGTCTATATCATAGATGCAAATGTGCAATTTATGGTGATCGGAGACTGTGTCCAAACCATAGAAATAGGCACATAGATTACACTGGACCACACGACACTTACTTTTCATAAACATAGCCATCTATTGCGTATAGCACTAGCTAGCAGCAGTATGAATTAATTGTACACTCTACAGTATTAAAAAGTAGTGTTACTGCTAACTATGTATTCAACCATCAAAGAGACAAGGACATGTTTGCTTTCTGTTTCAAGAAGCATTACTATGATAAGGCAAATATCTAAACCCTGTTTAGTTTTTGGTTTATTATAATTTTGTTTACACTAGTTGTTTTCTGTGTATTAAAAAATGAAAGCAAATATATATTGTGCTAATTAAACAATAATTATTCTTCTGAGCTTGCAATTACTTTCTCAAAATATATATGGGTTTTATATTTCTCATTTAACATGAGAATTGAATTCTCATGTTGTAGAGACAAAAAACATGTGGGACCCGTATGTTAGAAAAAATTATGTGTAGGACCCACGTTGGCACGAAAATCGAAGGGTGTGTAGGAAAATTCAAATTCTCATGTTAAAGGAGAATTATAAAATCCAATATATATAGAATATAATTCTTTCACAGCATAACAAAACAATTTTTTTTATGTACCCAATTTCTAAATTTTGTGGCGATTCAATAAATATTATATCACATTTCAAATGCTATCAAGAACACAATATAATACAGCAACTGATTAATAGTCGTTTAACTTGTGTTCAATGTTGACTAAGCTACTTTCTCGATGACATTTGAAGGTACATACTCAAAGATATACCATATAGCATGTGCAGTGATATAATAAAAAAATTGAAATTACTTGAAAATACCCCAACATTATAATACCTTTCTCGTGGCTAATTCAAAATTTTCTGCCAATAAACACTAATGTACGTGACCATATGCTCTATAATATTTTTCCACTTAGCTGGGAATATATTAATTGAAAAATCAGTTGTATGTAAATTACAACATGCATGCGGAGGTTCTGTTAAGCAATTTCATAATTGGAATCTTAAAGACTTATTATACACATGATTTCGCTAGCAGTTCATATTCTTAATGATTTTGACTTCTTGGGACCGTAATGAAGACGTGTGTAATCTTCCAACATGACATGTAAACAATACGATGACTTTTTTTGTTTTCTTTTTTGAGAATTTATACGTGATCTACCAAATATGCAAGTATGTTAATTAAACTTCTATCTGAATTAATATCTGGCGATTATAATTAAATTGGTGAATAGGTACCTAATAAAAGGTCAAACACGTGCCCGAGAGCAGCTTAATTATTGGTTATGCATAATTGCATATGTTATATCAACTTGTTTTAATTTCAACTTTCTTGTTTATTCCCCCAAGTTACATAATTTATCTATATTCAACAAGTCTGAGAAAACACCATGCCCCTATCTTCTTAAGGAATTGTTAATAATGTGGGTGATACAAGTGGTTGTCAAATTTGGTTTATTTAAACAAAATCGATAATTGCAAACAAAAATGGCAATTAATTGTTTTGTACAATCTTCTAGGTTGCTGCTTTCTCTCATTAATTAAACACCACCACATACAAATAGTTTTGGTATTACAGTCATTACTCATTAGTACTAGCCTAGGAAAAGTTAAATTCACTTTAAATAATTCATATACATATATTTTTAGTCCAATATATTTTTATGCTAAGATTAAGGATTGTTTTACCAAACAAATGCTTTTGACATAAAAACATTATTTATTTAATTCATTTTTCAAAAGAAATTTCAAATTAATGTGATTAATCCTGCACATTAATCATATGAGATAAATTTCGCATGTGAAAGATGCGAGATTATTGTCATCGTGTAAGTCCGGCACGATAACCATATGTGAGTAGTGGCGAAGTCAGAGGAAAAAGTCAAGTAGTACTAAAAGATCTAGCTAGGTAGAATCAGATGATGCCAATGTTGTATTATTTTTAAAAAGTCCAACTAATATCAAGGCTATATACATTTTTTTTAAAAAAAATCTATACCATTTTAAAAAATTAGGTGATACCAAGGCAACACCCACCACCCAAGCATACGAAACTCTTTAAATACCACACATTGCTCGTACTGGACTTAACACTAGCATATAAGTCTCACAGTGACATTAAGTCCTGCATCATTGACGTGCGTATTGACTGCATTAGTTTGAAATATCTTTTGATAAATGAATTAAATAAGTATTTTTTTTTAAAAGCAACTGGTTTGGTGAAAAAAGCCTAAGATTAAGAGATTCATAAAAATATATTATATATATATATATATATATATATATGAGGTAGGATCATTTAACATCGGTGTCAAATTTAAAATTTGACACCTTATCTGAGAGTCATTGGATCAAAAAAGATCAACGACTCTGATTTGTAAGCATATGGTACCATTGATCTTTTTTGATCCAACGGCTCTCAGATTAGGTGTCAAACTTCAAATTTGACACCGGTGTCAAAGGATCCTACCTATATATATATATATATATTCATACACATATAGAGCAGATGTATATTATAAGTAGTTAATACATTTAATAATGAAAATAATAATATAATTTCAACAAGAATGGAATAATAATTTTTTCTTTTTTTACTTATTTTGTGGGTAGCTTTTGGTTGCTGTTGAATATTTTGGGAGAGTACTAGTGAGTTTAGAACTGAATTGTTGTAAAATGTAATTTTCCACTTTACTAGTTCATTAATTTTAAATAATGATTTTCCATTTTACTTCCTAACAACATGTATTTTATTAACAATTAAAAACTATCAAAAGTTTTAAAAAATATATTTTCCAATTTCCATTAAATTGCCATATATTTTATCCCTAAAAAACAACTTATAGGAATAAGGTAGAAAATTTTATGTGTAAAGAAATTACAAAAATTAAGATATGGTAATAAATTACATACACAAGATGATACAAGTATAAGTAATTGAGAGAACAAAGAAATATTTACCAAAAAAAAAAAAGAGAACAAAGAAAAAATTCTAATATAAAATGAAAACTTTGAAAGTAATTAATAACTTGATAGTTTTTGAAAAACATTAAAAAAAAAAAAACTTAACTTCAGTAAAACCACATGTCTTTAAGGAAGAACATGATACAATAAGAAATTTTTCTTAAATTTTCTTTTCATGTTGAATTTTTTTATTTTCTCCCCAAATCTCATTGTTTATTTATACTCTCATATCAAGCCTTTTGAAATTTGTACTTTTACATTAAAACTTGTTCTCCTTCTCTCTAATTTTTAATTGCTCCATCCTTATGTATTAAATTGGATTGTATTATATCGAGAGTATTGGCATAATCTCACTTTTAAAATTACACATGGTATTCTTAATTTATTTTTTTAATAAAATTACACATAATTTATTTATAATTTTAAATTGTTTAAATTTATATTTTTAAAATATGTCTGAATTAACCATGCATACATCCTTTACAATTTAGAATTTCTTTGAAATATTTTCTTTTAATTTATAGTTTTTAAATCTTGTTTAAATTTAAAATACTCATGTAATTAATGCATAAAATACTAGTTAATATTATGAAAAAGCTGAAACTAAAAGTTGGCATTTGTCATATTTTTGGGGATCCGGGTTATTAATTGTTCTTTTGGGGATCCGGGTTATTAAATTTGTAGTGAAATCGTGGGTTGAAGTGTTGAAGGAGAAGTTATTAGTATAAAACGGTGAGTTTTTTTTTTTTTTTTTTTCCTTCCTTAAACTTTTACAGTTGAAGAATATTGGATTAGAAACCATAAGACATAATTTGAAAGAGAATGAAAGGGAAAGCAGTTTATACATACACATACATATATTACATAATACATATTACATAGAGAGAAGAAGTAGGGTGGCCTGCAGAGAGAGAGAGAGAGAGAGAGAGGTATCTGTTCTTATTCTCTCAGCTAATTGCCTTTCCTTAGGGCTAGGAGGGACCATCATCACACAGAACACAGCACACAATCAATGGCACCAAAAGTCAAAAAAAAAAAACCAAAACAAAACAAAACACACACACACAACAGAACCTAATAACATATGGTGCATTCTCTCTCCTCTACTACACCGTTGGCATTGTATCCCCTCTCTACTTCTGTTCTGTCTTATAACAACTACTCATAGATATTGTTTCCATTTTTCAATATATATATTTAATTAATAATTTTATTTTTTTCCTATTAAAAGAAGCGGAAGTTATATTATTACATTTTTCCTACTATCTCTTATTATAAATTTTGTAATTGCTGGATGAAAATTAAATCAACTACTTTTATTTAATATTACTTTGTAATGATTGATTTAATTTTAATTCAATAATAACAAAATTAATAATAAAAAATAATAAGAAATAATTATAGTAAATATAACCTAACAACGGTGGAGATTTAACAGAGTGAAGCTTATTGTTTCTTGAACAACTGGCCTTTCGGTTCGGAACCAGAAGCATAAAAATATGAGTTTTATGTTTATCATGTAACATGATATAATATTATTTTCCTACACACACATTAAAGAGGTGTGGTCCACATATTTTTCTTTCTCTCTCATCATTTGACTTTCTCTCTTTACTTTTTTATGTGTGTTGGAAATAACACTTAAATCATGTAACATAATATTAATGAAACTCTAAAAAATACATATTGTACAGATTATTATCCCAAATATTATGAAAAGGACTAGTTGCTCACATGACCCCATTAAGCACATTATTCAATGGGTCCCCCACGTAAGTGTAGTAACCCTCTTCTCTTCTCTCTCTTTCTTTCTCTCTCTCTCTCTCTCTTTTCTAATCTTAAGAATAAAACTGGGTTGGAACAAACGTTTTTGCTTCTTTTTTCCTACTTGAAAAGAAGCTTCCTGTGAGGTAACTATACTTGTTTAGCTAAAACTCACATCAACTTCCCCTTCTTCATCTCTTTCTCTCTCTTTGACTCTTCATGTTATGCTTTTGTAGGTCAACAATAACCACAACTTGACCCAGTTTTGATTCCTCCATGCTTGTCTTTAGGGTTTGAAGCCTCAAGAGTCAAATATGAAGGCACCGACTCTTACAATTCTCTTGTACTAAGAACCTCCTTTTCTTACTTTTCCTTCACAGCCTCAAAATTCTGGGTCGACGTGAAATATCTTCCTCAAAATATTTCTTGGTAATTTTTTATTTATTTTAAAAAAAATCTTTTTTTTTCAGACCCACTTTCACTAAATTCTCCATTTTTATTTTTTGTCAAATTTAATTTCGTTCTTTATTTATTTTATTATTTATTTTCCCCCACCCCCACTTCCTTTCTCCACTGGCTCTTTAATTATTTCAATTTTGTTGTTTTGTTTTGTTTTGTTTTCTTTTATGTTATTCTTTGGGGTGACATTGTTTAATTTTCTGAGATCCAGAGGTTACAATTAGCAGAATCCGAGGTGGGAAAAATACTCACTACTCACTCTATAATTTCATGGAGTTGATGCAAGAAGCAGTGAAAGGGTATTCTGATAGCAGAGAAGAAGAAGAAGAAGAG
The DNA here is from genome assembly GCA_032173675.1 of Gastrolobium villosum. NCBI lineage: Eukaryota > Viridiplantae > Streptophyta > Magnoliopsida > Fabales > Fabaceae > Gastrolobium > Gastrolobium villosum. The sequence goes on from JAVKPL010013891.1 coordinate 50,654, forward strand.
GAAACAGCAGAAGAGATTATAACAAGAGAAGAAAGCAGTAGCAGTAAGCACAACTACCCCTTTTCTTCACCCTCTTTCTCTTCTTCTCCTTCATTAACAAATTATACATTACATCATCCTCATCATCATCATAATCATCCAGAGGAGGGTATTGAATCTCACAATTCATCATCTGGGCTAGGGTTATTACACCAGCACCAAGATGTAGCAGCTTCTTCCAATTTCACCAATATTCACACAAAGCAACTAGACTTCATGGAGTTATCACTTGGGAACAATAACAACAAAGATGTTAGTGATGAAGCCAATTTCCAAGGATCAGGAGGAGGAGGAGGAGTTGTTCCACCTCCTAATCCTGCAGGTTATGGCCATGCAAGTGCTGGTTCTTCATCTTCTTCCAATAACAACAACCATCCAACTGAGAAAGAGCACATGTTTGATAAAGTTGTGACACCGAGTGATGTGGGGAAGCTGAACCGTTTGGTGATACCAAAACAGCATGCTGAGAAGTACTTCCCTCTTGATTCCTCAACAAATGAGAAAGGTTTGCTCCTCAATTTTGAAGACAGGAATGGAAAGTTGTGGAGGTTCAGGTACTCATATTGGAACAGTAGCCAGAGCTATGTGATGACCAAAGGATGGAGCCGTTTTGTTAAGGAGAAGAAGCTCGATGCTGGTGATGTTGTGTCGTTTCAGCGTGGTGTTGGGGAATTGTATAGGCATAGGTTGTTCATAGATTGGAGGAGAAGACCTGATCATGGCCCTGATCCATCAACAACACTCTTCACACCTTTCTTTCTTCCAAATCAGCCACACTTGTCGCAGTACTCTATTAGATGGGGTGGAACTGGAAGATTGTACTCCTTGCCTTCACCACAGGCACCACCAAGGAACCATAACCATAACCATTTGCAGCAGCAGCAGCAGCTCAATTACAACAACAATATGTATCCCTTTCAGCATCAACAACAGCACCACCATGGTGGTGGAACTCATCACTACAACAACTACAATGAACTGAGTTCAGGATCTGGCTCGGTCTATTACTTGAGGTCAACCCCATCAATGCCAAGGGGTGATCAAAGCTTGACAAGGCAACAACAACAACAACAAGAGGGAGGAAATATTTCCCCCATGATCATTGATTCTGTTCCTATTGCTCACCATCATCAGCATCAGCATCATCATCACCATGGTGTTAAGAGTGGTTCAAGTAGTAGTAGTAAACGGCTAAGGCTATTTGGGGTGAACATGGAATGTGCTTCTTCTTCTTCTTCTTCTTCACCATCAGAAGACCCCAAATGTTGCAGCTTATTGTCCTCAACTTCGGTAGCACATGTGACAATGGCTAATTCACTTCCCTCTTCTTCTCTACCACCTCTTCAGCGTTTGAGGGTGCCCCATGAAGACACACTACTCTCACCATCAACAAGGTTTGGAGATCAAAGAGGGGAAGCTTCAATGCTTTTTGATTTGGACCCTTCTTTGCAATACCGGCAGTGATTGAAACAAATTCAAGAGACAAATAATGGAAGAAGATACGAGTTCTAAAGTTACCTGGTCTAGAGCTACACTCTCTTTTGCAGCATTTTTAATTTTTAATTTTTTTTCTTTCTTTCTTTTTTTGGTTTCTTTCATCAGCTACGAAGGAAAGAGCTCCTAGACTTTCTTCTTCTTCTTCTTCTGATCAGTGATTAGTGTTTAGCTTTTGAACTTATAGTAAGTTTAGAAGTGCTCTCAATGAAATTAATTAGCTGGGGATTTGGGTCCTGATGAAGAAATGGAACATCATGAAATCCAAGGATATCAATTACGTTTAGACCTTTCAATTGTGTATAATACAATACAAATTTATATATATATATATATTTATTGCTTCAATACTGTGCTTCTCTCTCTCTCTCTCTCTCTTTCCGTTTGCAGCATTTAATGATACACAGAAAAGCTTGTTGCTTTCTTCTTTCCTCTAATGTTTCTGTTAGCATTGTTGGGTTGATGTCGATCACAACACTGCTGCTTCTGCTTCTGCTTCTTCTGCTTCTTCTGCTTCTGCTTCTGCTTAGTTATGCATTTTGGCTTTGCAGATAAAGCGGCAGAAAGTTGTACAGCTGTAAAAGGGTAAATTTTTCTGTTCTTATTCCAACTCAGTCCATTTTGATTGCTCTTTCTACTTGCTGTGCTATTCTTACCATATATCATTTATTGATTGTCTATGACTTGTTAACCCCTTTCTCTCTCTCTCTCTCTCTCTCTCTCCTCATTGTTACTTTTTGTTTTTATTTTCATTTTTTTTGTGATATATACTTTCTTGACTTCTCTTATTCAGCAGCCGCCTTCTTGTCTGGATTGTCACTGCACACAAACGTGTTTTTTGGCAAATAAAAAGTGGGGCTTTTCCTCCCATTTTTCTCAAGGCTTTTAGAGTAAGTAACCAAACTCTAATTAATGCTTATTATCTCTGATATATATGGTTATCTTGATTTGAGAGAAAGAGATACACTTTATTTAACTTTTAGACTTCAATTATTTTACTTTATGGTTTTAGATTCCTCATGTGGTGTTTAATTAGTCTTCATCACAGCCTTGTTACTGTTTGAAAGTTGAAAACTCACTGGATATTTATAAGCGTTCTTTGGATTTGTCACAGTCATTGCAATAATTATTATAGCTGAAATCAGACTTTTGGACATTGAATCAAGGAGCTTTACTTTGGTGATCGAGGTGATCAATTATCAGCTTCTATTTTTGTTACCAATATATAAAAAATTTCTTTTTTTTCTGTGAAACCTAACAACATATGGTGGATATAAAATGTGGGATAATGTAATAAGAAATTTGCAAAAATTGTCATTTTGATTCATACAAAATGTATGTAGTGTGCTGTGTGCACTACTTGAGTTGGTTGATAAATATAAGGGTTCGTTTTTTCCGTAGTTACTCTATATAAGTTATCTGCAGTAAGCCCAATACGACGTCGTTTTGAGACGGAAATTATGGTATTTTTGTAATTTTAATTTATTTCAAGGTTATAATAGTCTTTATATTTATAATTTTTTAAGATTTCAATACCAAAATGACGTCGTTTTAAAAATAAATGCAGATAACTTATCTGCATTAACTCTAGAAACATTTTTTTCCTAAATATAATTAGAGGAACAGTAATATGACTTTGAAATTATCTTGTTGATTAGTATGGACTGGATAAAGAGAATTTTCTTACACATCAATGCACTTTGTTTTTAGGTTTACATGACAGAAATTTTTTTCAATATTCTTATTTATTTGGTGGAAATAGATTAATAAAAATCGAAGAATATCACTCAGGATAGAATATTAGACTCACATTGAATGCAAAAATACTGTTGATAGCATAAAAAGGAGATATCAAATAGAATGTTATGTATATGTTCTCAAGGTGTGACTATGGGGAAAGCAAAAGCAGCATATAAATATGGAGGACAATATAAGATCAACAGTAAGCGAGACAAGACATACATAAGAGCAGGACTTTTTTCTTTGCTACACAGACTTGAATGTGATGCTTTTCTGTTAAAATAATAGTGAGTATCTTGGATCCACGGGTAAAGTCAATTTCCATGAGCTCACCTCGAAAGTCTTGGAAGAATCCTCTTGACTGCTGGAAAATAAATAATGAAAGAGACTAGAAATGCAACTTTTTCTTTTTTTGGGATGATCAAGTTTAAATGCTTGGAACCCGACAAGCCCACAAAAAAGATAGTTATGATCAAATAAAGCAAAAATAATTTAGAAATATTATATTTATAACATATTTTTTCTTACGTCCTCTTACAACTATTTGTATAGTTGTTAATCTAAATCAAATCAATGTCTCTCACTTAATAATATTATTTTATTTTATAACTGTTGATTGAATTTTTATCAAAGGGGTAAGAGGTTGTAAGAGGAGAAAATAGGTTATAAATATAACCTCTTTCTCAAAATAAAAATAATAATAATAATAAGATTCAAAATCATTTCTCAATTTTTCCTTTAATTTTTGTTGTATTATATATTTTCCTATCAGAGGTTGTCAATTTAGAAGTTATGATCTTGCTTATCCAAGTGAATCAAGGAAATTAATTGGCATTCAAGCGGATTCGGGACACAAACAGATTAATATTTAAGGTTGTGTCATTTTAAGAGAGAAAGATATAGATGGATAAAAGAGGAGAGAGTTGATAAAAAAATAAAGGTGTGAGTTCCACCTCTTTGTGAGAGTGAAAGGATATAAGTTGTGTCATTTAAAAGGATAAACACTTTTCCCTTTAGTCATACATTTAACAATATAAAGGAGTTTTTTTCTTCTTTTTATCATGTTTTATTTTGCAAGGAGAATTCAAGATTTTGGTTTATGCTTCATAAATACATGCATGAGATATATTATATATGTCGCTAATTATGATTTAAGTCGCACTTATTAATTAATTAAAGTTAGCCATAAGATTAATTCTACCTAAGTATTAGGCTTCATGTTTAATTTTAAATAATGGGATTTATACATATAAATTGTTTCTTAGCAAGTAAAGGTTGTCATTGTTTTGCAACTTGTATGAAAGGTAATGTTTGTTATTTATATGGTGGTACTGATACTAATGTTAATTAGTTCTATGCACTTTTTTTCTTTTTTGGTATGCTTTTTTTTTTTTTTTTTTTGTATGCAGTTCTATGCACTTTTAATTTATAAGCTAGTTAATTAATTTTATGCTTATTATGGGTGTTTTATGCGGAAGGGAAAGAAAATAGAAGAATTACCAAATCAGACCTTATGATTTGAAGATTAAAGATCAGACAGTTGTCATTTCAGAGAGATTTTAGGAATATTTAACCAAGGTACATTTTTTTCTGAATATATGGGATTTTTCATCTAAGGAACATGCTGCATATTCAGTCACTGATATTTAACTCAGGAAATTAGATGATGCTTGTACTCATCATATTAATTCCAATATTTTGTTTGGATTCTAAAACATGTATGTACAATGCATGCATCTACGATCTTAAAATTTATGGTAAAAATCATCACCTAATTATAAAACTCAGTTTAATATGATTTTTTTAGTAAATAATTTTTTAAATTGTTAACTACAAAAACCATGTAGTTTTTACGAAGTATTAAATATGTAACTTCATGCTTACCAAAAAAAAAAAAAAAATCTGTAACTTCATAAAAATTTTGCCGGTAGCTGATAGAAAAACTAAATATTAGAAGTTATCTTTATCGCTTACCAAAAAACAGAAGTTATCTTTATCAAAGGAAAAAAAAAAATTAAAAAAAATAAATTCCAAGATTATATTATCTTTTTATTTATGATAAATATTTTAAAAAAATTTACATGCATTATTATAAAATTAAATCTGAATATTGTCGCATATATATATATATATATATATATATATATAAATATAAGGTAGGATTCTTTGACACCAGTGTCAAATTTGAAATTTAACACCTAATCTGATAGCCGTTAGATCAGAAAAGATCAATGGTGTCACATGCTTACAAATCAAAGTCGTTGATCTTTTTTGATCTAACGGCTATTAGATAAGGTGTCAAATTTTGAATTTGACACTGTTGTCAAAGAACCCTACCTATATATATATATATATATATATATATATATATATATATATATATATATATATATATATATATATATATTTGTGAAACATTTTTTCTTCAATTTGAAACTTTGTTCTTATCAAACTGTAACTTATGTGCACCTGATCCAGTTAACTTTTTTATTTACAAGATAGTCTCATAATTTGAAAAAATTATATCTTTCTAATATAATTATGTAAACTTGTAGCTATATGTAAATAGTGATAGGTTATATTTACAAAAAATTTGTTTATAAACTACACTATGTATTCCCAGAAATACATTCCTAGTCGAGTTTATTATCGGGAATATATAATTGAGTTTGTAAAAAAAATTGTAAATATAAATTTTCCATGTAAATAATACATTATTATTATCTGTATTTAAGGTGTCTTTTACTATTGTATTTTGGACCTTTTCATCCTTATAATGACTATGTTGATTTGATCTTTTAAATAAATAGTTTAATTTATTTAAAAAAATATGAAATATTCATCGGTAATAGGAAAAGATTATAAAATTAATTTTAGGATTTAATATCTCTCATGTTGTTGTTGTAGGAAATAATTTTATCTCCTATACACACATAAAAATATATGGGATCCACACTCTCTCTCCTCTTTTGACATGACCTCATGAAATAATTTTACTTCTTAAAAAACGAGAAACATCAAACCCTTAATTTATTATGTACATGTATATATTTTGTCGTAGGCCAGCAATTTAGTATTAAGGGTGAGTGCGGATAGATACCTGAAGAGTGGGGGGATCAGGAGAATTATGAGTGTAGGGTGCATAATTGAATAGAATGGTGAATGTGTGTTCGTTTTGTGGTGTAAACTTATTAATATAAAGGAGTATTATGGTGGACATAGAATGTGCTTCTATAGATGCGGGAAGGAGGGCCATGAGTAGTATTGATTGATATATATTAAATTTTTAATGAAATATTTTTAAACAAATCTATATGAATTAAAGAAAAATGATTACCAAGTTTAGGGAAGACTTATTTTCAGCCCTTGTGCATGGTTACACCCAATATCAGTTAACCTCATTTGGTTTCAAACTTATTACCTGAACTTATCGTGTTTAATGTGTATTTATTTATTTCCATGAATACAAGAAATATCCTTAATAAACAAAACATTAAATTAAAAATGAAGTTATAACCGCCCCGAATATCGGACTAGTCGCAAAGCGATGAACTGATTAGAATATCAAAAAAAAAATATATATATAAAAGTAACCATAATTAAAAACAAAATCCTAAAAATAAATATGTGACTTGTATTTCGTACTACTGATCTATGTAGCACCGATACCGACACGGGACACGTGACACGATACGACACGACACTCCGACACGTTAATTTTAAAAAATATTATATTTCGACACGTTAGGACACGTTTTGATATAAATAATGTTTTTAATTTATATAGTGTATATTATATTTAATATTCAATAATTTAACAAAAAAATGAATATAAACTTATAATATTCATAAATTTTACAAAGAAAAATAAGATATCCCAAATATTTATATTTTTCTTTTTTTGGATTGCTCCACTAGTTTTCGGGGCTTCGCCCCGACTATGTCTAGTCTGACCCGCGTCGGTTACCTAGTATTGGCAGGTGAGTCTCCCAGCGAGGATTTTCTGCATACACAAGGTCTCGAACTCGAGTCCTTGCTTAAGCGAACCCAAGTACTTTACCACTTGAGCCAACCCTCGTTGTAACCCAAATATTTATATTAAACTCAATAACATGGTAATCGTAATCCAACGAATCTAATAGTTGGAATTAAAAACTCAACGCAACGCAACCTTTGAACCTTTTTTTGAATTTCTATAACGCGTGTTGAAGTGTCGGGGAGTGTCGGAGTGTCCGTGAGTGTCGGGAAGTGTCGGACACGACACGTCAGGATTTTTGGAGTGTCGTTGCTTCATAGCTACTGATCGAGCCTCTCATGTATTGGGTGTAGGGCTATCTTGATAATCTTGCCAATCCATCATTACTATAGCCATTTTCCTTTTTATTCCACCTTAGATTTTCGCAAAGAGAGTAATTGGTATATTAAATATTAATTGGTGTATGAAGTCCTAATGAGTCTAACTAAAATGGTTTTGAGTTTGAGTATTTCCACCCTATTCAAATATTACGACTCTTAGAAATCAAATCTAGTATCCTTTGATAAACACACATTGTTGGAGGGAAGATACATAGAAGGCATTCTACATGCATTCCCAAAATAAATAGAAGTATTAAAGCTATTAACAAAGAAGCAATAAAATTGCAATAGCACCAATCAAATTCCCAAAATCAATTTCAAAGTTTGAATTTTGCTTCTACCCATAGGCTCCATAATTGCAAAGCATCACGGTCCAACAACTTTCTTATCGATAGAGTTTCAGCATCAGAACCATAATTCTCAAAGGAATCTCAAGTTCATCTCTATTGCTCTATAGTTGCATTTTACACATTGTTCATAAGCCAAACAACTCTTATAACATAAATTACAAATCTACTTGTAGAAACAATGGAGTAACTCTAAAATATAAACCTGTAAGTATTCTAGAAAAAAACAATAATATAAACCTTGCCCACGCGAAACAATGTGATGGGTTCACCACCGATGACCAAACAAAATCTCACGATCAAATCAGATGAGTAGAATTAGAAGCTAACTATGTGATTATACTTGCAAAAATATATTATTAAGATTAGGGTGAGTTATAATGCAATTTAATAAGTAAATAATAGAAAATATCACAAGCGTGATGTGGTAAAATATAAAATTAATATTTAATCAAACGATAAAAATGAGAAATCCCTATATCCAAATCAATTTGTATGTGTAAAAAAAAGTAATATTTTATCACAATAATATATTGATGAAATCTGATAACAAGATTCAAAGTAAACTAATGCACTTGGGTTACTGACTTGAATTGGGCTCAAATTCGGACAGGCAACTTGAAATGGGCTTCTAAGCAAGACCTATCACTTTACCATGGGCATCAATAGTTTTAGACTTTTTCCATAGTTTAGGATTTTTCAATAATTGTCAGTTATTTACCTTTACCTTTTTGTTATTTATTAAATTATTTTTGAGTGTGTGTTGATTGTAAGTTATCTCTTCAGATCTAAACTTACACTTATATACATTAATAATTTTAGTTTGTGATAATTTATAAAATACATAGGCTTGGGACAAAGAGGACACTCGGGATTTCAGTTGGAAAAGAAAATGTTCCATACTAATGGATTCACACATGATTCCTTTCGATTCTGTTTGATTTTATTTTCATTTTAATTTTTTTGTCTATTTAAAGCTTGAAGAACCATATTGTTAGTTATTTTTGGTTAATAAAATTCAGAAAAGAAAAATAATATTTTTTTTTCAAATCTTATATTCATTCTTTCTTTCTGTTTAGTTAATGTGTTGCTATTTTGATATTATAAACTTTCAATCCAAATTATTTCATAAATCCAAACTTAAGTAAAATAACATATACACGTTGAAATGATGGTGTACCCAGGCAAAAATACAACATATCAATCAAATTCCTCGCCTATAAATATATTATGAGAGGTGTTTGGTATGGGGGGAAATTTTAGAATCCTAGGAAAGTGGTTTTGGGAATGTTATTTTCCCGCATTTGGTACAAGGACAAGTAAAAATATTTATGGGAATCTTGCTTTTCCGGGATTCTGATTTACACACAATATTTCCATTTGAAATTACCATCGATAGCGTGGCATTTTGCAAATCCCACACGGTGGGAAAATGGAAATAGAATTCCCAGACAAAATACCCTTACTCAGAAAAATCGCATTTGCTAAAAAACTTTCCCTTACTTATTTCGGTTCAAGATTTAGTAAAATAAAGAATGTCATTTGTCAACTTTCCAAAGAGGAAGAGCAATTGGAGAGCAAAGATAATGAGCTTAACGTCACTAAAGACATATATGTGGTCTCCAAATGAAGCTCTTTGCGTTTAATTTGGACCATCCTCTTCCTGGTGGTTTCTTTCCACTTTAAATGATCATTTCCAAAGAGACCAAGTGATTCTAATTTGGAAAGGTCTGAGATCTGGGAATCAATTTCACCTTCAAAGTCACAACCAAAGAAATTGAGATGTGTGAGACTCACTAACCCTTCAAACTGAGATGACAGATGTGAGTTGGAGAAATCATTGAAAGCGAGGTTGAGTGTTTGGAGATGAGAAAGGCAAAAATCATTGAAAATGAGGTTGAAGCAAGGCAGAGCTCTGGTCGGGAGAGCATAATGAAAGGGAAGAAGAAAAGGATGGAAAATGAAAGAATAATCGAGGGCAATTTTGTAATTTCAGTTCACATTCCCAACAATATTTTACAATCAACCAAGTATCAGAAAAATTGAACCAACATTCATGAGAATATTTTGGCCTACCAAACATTTTTTTGGCAACATCCCCGGGAAAGTCAATTTCCCACCATATTCCTAGGAATCGTGATTACCGGATAAAAAAAAATCATCCTCTGCCTAGGGGTGTGCAAAATAACCAAAAAATTGAGTCGAACCATGAACCGAACCGAACGCCCCTTAAAATAACCGGTTTTAAAAACCAGTTCATGAACCGAACCGATTTTTAAAGAACCAATTCATGAACCGAACCGGTGTTAGAACCGAACCGGTTTTCAGAACCGAACCGAACCGAACCAAATTAATTTTTATAACTTTATTTTTTAAATTTTAAATTTTTTTCTTTTCAAAAGAGGGTCGTCCCGGTTTCGAACCGAACCGAACTACTTCCGAACCGAACTAGTTTTGAACCGAACCAAACCACTTTTGAACCGAACCATTTAAACCAATTCGGTTCGATTTTTCAAAAAAACCGGTTCGGTTCAACCCATGCACATCCCTACCTCTTTCGAATGCCCTCTCAATGTCAGGCTCTCTGCCTAAAAATATAAAGGAAAAGCGCTTATCCTTCTAAATGACACAATTTATATTCTTTCACTTTCACAAAGAGGTGGGATCCACACCTTTATTTTTTTATGTCAACTCTCTCTCCTCCTTTATCTATCTCTTTCTCTCTCTTAAAATGACACAACTTTACATTTTTTAAAATGACACATTTTCCCCACAATATAATTATAACAATGTCAAGTTCCACAATTACAATAAATCAATAATAGACTTCTCCCCTACAAATAAATTATGGTGCATCAAGGCTGATATCTATTGTTGTTAGCATATAGCGTTTCAACAAAATCATCGCACAAAACCAATTTCAAAAACATATAACATAATATATACGCTTTCTTATAACCAATCATAAGCATGTCATAATTTCTTAAGTCAATTCATAAAAATTGCAATTATCAAATATTCAGCCATGAAATTATACATAGTTCTCAAATGCAGAAGATCCTTCCATAACTTTACTCAATATCATCAAATCTGTCAAAGAACCTTGGGATACACCACCCCAAAAGCTAGCTCAAAAAGTGGGAGTGCCCAAGGCCTTATAAACTCAACACGCCCCCTCACACAAGAGCTCATTGGGCTTGAAGGATGTACAACATACAAGCCCACCTACATGTGGAAATTCCACTACAAAGAAAGTGGGAGGCGGTGAAATTTCGAACACTCTGATACCATGTCAAAAAGTAGATACACACAAACTGGGATAATAGTTTTTTCCATCATTCGTTCGTTCATTCAAATGGAAATATAGTTTATTTTCAAAATCCAAACTTTAAAAATTAATCAAATAATAGTGTAATGCCTTTCAAATACATAAACTCTAAAAATATAAACATATCATAAATTTTATAATGTTGTTCGAAATTATTTCTCAAATATCATCAAACTCAATATAAATAATTAAGCAAAGAAAACCGTCTAACTTCATTCTATGTCGCCTCGTCCCTTAAAAAAATTGAAGTATCAAACACTATGATTTTACTCATAAAACCATTATATAATAAAATAATAAATTCAATTAAAACAAAATTAAAGTAAAATCTGACTTAAATAATAGTCACTATTTACTCAGATATCCGAAGCTCACGAAAAAAAACTCTAAGACTATGTATTGATAGAACGATTTGCGGAATTGAATCTTGCATAACATATTATTCTCTCGAGCAACATCAATGATATCCTGCTATGTAAAGATATTATTATTATTATGAACGTATTTGCTGCCAACCTGAGTTTTGGACCTATATATGTTGAACATTGCTTCTTCTAGTATGGTATATAACACATTTTTCATAGTTCCACATAGCTAATGGGGAAGCAAAACGTAGCAGAGAAGCAAAAGGAAAGGGGAAGAAACCCATGGTTGTAAAGAAGCCAACATAGGTGGAGAAAAAGTCGAAGGAGGGTTGTGCTCAGCCATCGAAAATGAGAAATAAGAATATGAAAGAGCGATGCTTTGATAAGAAAATTGTTGTTGTTTTTTTTTTCAAGTTTTTTTTTGTTATGGTGATAAAGTCATAGTTTTGTTTTTGTATGGAGAAAAGGAGAAACAAGAAGATACGTCCATAGCTTTTTTTTTCAAGTTGCAGTTGTAGAAATTGGGTCTGGTCGATCCTTTTGTTGGTATGAAAATGATTTGGATTAATGATGATGCACTTCTGTTGTTTTAGTTCTTCTGTTATTTTTGATTTAGTCCGACTGTTTTGTGAAGAAGAAGATGAACAGAGTAGAAATGTTGGGCCAGTACGAAATGTGCCTTTTTTGTGCCGGTATTTCCATTGGTATTTACAACGGAAATATTTCTGTTGGTATTTTCGACGGAATTCTAGTTAAATCCCGTTGCGAATTGTGACGGAACTTTTTGACGGAAATAATTTTCGTCAAATTTTTTGACAGAATTTATTAAATAAAGATTATATTATGACTTTATTTGTCGACAGACAAGTAAGACTTTTGAATGAAAAAAAATTTCATTGCCCTTCGACGAAGGATTTTTAAATGAAAAAATTTCGTTGAAAATTCCTTCGAAAAATGTATTTTTGATGGAATTTTCATCATTTGCAACGAAAAAATTCCATAAAATATATGGATTTTTCTAGTAGTGATGTTAGAAAAATCAAAACTAAAGTAAATCATACAACAAGACATTAGAGTAACTTCGAGCTCTGGCTCTATGCTTTCCAAAATATTATAAATTGTAAAATTTTGAAGGGATATGTTATTTTATTTACCATTTTTTCTTTCTACCTTTGTCTACCACTCTAAAACATCATTAGATCATAATCTTAACTAACATTTATCTTTTTCTCTCTTCTTGAGATTATGATCTAATGGTGTTGGAGGGTGGTAGACAAAGGTATGTAGAAAAAAACGGTAGGTAAAATAACCTATCCCAATTTTGAATTGAATATGAATTAAATGAATGATTATGTAATATTAATCTAATTAAGTATATATAAAGGGACGCTAATGAAATATTCTCTATCTTAAAAGGAACAATCACTCAAGAATAAAATGATTTGACTGTTGAAAATCAAAATTAAAAAAAAAAATTCAAAGATAAATTATTTCTACGAAAATATTCCTCGATAATGTAATACGATAGATATATTTTTCATCAGAATATTTTTTTTTCCATTACATTTAGGACTGACTTTTGAACTATGTAACACCGAGACGTGACACGAGATATGATACGACACGACACTCCGACACGTTAATTCTAAAAAATATTAGATTTTGATACATTAGAACACGTTTTGATATTTATAATATTTTTAATTTATGTTGCACATACTATATTTAATATTAAATAATTTAACAAAAAGATAAAGCTAAACTTATAATACCCATGAATTTTGCAAAGAAACATAAGATATCACAAATATTTATATTAAATTCAATAAAATGATAATAGTAATCCAATAAATCTAATAGTTAGAACTAAAAACGCAACGCAACCTTTCTACATTTTTTTCGAATTTTTACAACGCGCGTTGAAGTGTCGGGGAGTGTCGGAGAGTGTCGAAAAGTATTGGATACGATACGTCGAAATCTTTGATGTGTCGGTGCTTCATAGCTTTTGAATGCCTGGTACTTTTGTATTAAATGTAGGGTTTATCATCTATCATTTAACATAACCACAAAAATTTTCCTGGACTCAAAATATTTTGTGGGACCTGCAGCAAAAAAAACTCTAACACACAAAATAAATTTCTATAACATAACACAATCACTTTTTCTACAATATAACTCTTATAAAACGGTATATGGGAAACAAACATTACCCGACTGAAAAAAGGCATACTTAAAATTGTGTGGGAGACTGGGACTCTGGGAGGTTGAATACATAGATGGATAATGGATATATTGTTAGGATCACCCTAGGGACTAGTCAAATGGCCTTTGAACAAACGGTGCCCCCACCCTATAAATAGGGTGATTAAGATCGAGGGTGATGTGGGGTTGCATTATAAATATTTACGACTATCATAAAGTAGATTGTACCGTAAAGTTAGCCGAAGTAGACCTTTTACTTACCAAGGCGTGGCCTTCCATTAATTAACTGAAAATTGGATCATTGGACGCATGCAATGCACACCAGTGATCAATCCAAATCATTGTTATTGTACTAAAATTTCAATGGACCACTCCGCCATTGCATATATAAATTTTCTTTTGCTTTTTCCCAACAATAACAGTACAAGAATTATTATAACGAGACGATAAACTAAAGCAAGGAACATTGTTGGATTCCCAATTTCAGCAGCTGGTTCTAATGAAAATTGAACCTATTAGCTTCTTGTTGTTGTTGTTTTATTTATTTATTTTTTTATTAATGATATCTTGAGGGGTTCACGTTGGAATGGAATCTTTCTTGGTATTTTATTTTTCACATTTCTGACATGTAGTCAACTGAAAATTTTAGAATGGTAAATTTTTTTGATAAGTTTAGCATGCTAGGAAACTTGTGTGTCATCTTAAAGGATGTAAAGTTGTGTCATTTTAAAAAGAGAAAGAGATAGATAAAGGAGAAGAAAGAGTTGATAAAAAAATAAAGGTGTGGGTCCCACATCTTTGTGAAAGTGAAAGGATATAAATTGTGTCATTTAAAAGGATAAACACTTGTTACAAAAAAAAAAGATAAACACTTTTTCCTATATATAATATCTAAACTCTTTTTTGTGGTAATGTCCACAACTTCATTGAATGAAACTACGGGTGTTAACGGGCCGAGCTTTGGTCTTAAAAGGTTAAGTCTGTGTTTAAATGTGTCAGTCGACCAAGCCTGTTACCTGTTATAAATATAATTGTCGGCCTGTGGCCCGACTTATTTACAAAAATAAAAGTCTGATTTAGTATGTTTAAAAAAATAAGACAATAAAAATTTATCCAAACATAATATACAACCAGCAATACTAGTAATTTCATAAATATTCTTAAATTCAATGTATATCCAAATAGAAAAGTATAGAACAAAATCATTTAAAAAATCTGTTAAACCAATAAAATTGAGTGAAATGGATTGAGGAGAAAAAAATGCTATTACAAGTAGTATAAAAAATAAAAAATATAAATAAAAAATAATATACTAGACCAGCTTAGGAGGCTCTAAAGCCGAGCGCTTTTGAATTGGAGTCGGAGGCCTTTTATTAAACGAGCTTTTATACGAGTTCAAACCTGATACTAACAACCAATTTTAGACATATAAGCTCAAGCCTTCACGAGCCGAATCAAAGGCCCCTGGTTCGTTTAACACCCCTACATGAAACTAATCCTCTTGAGATAGAGCGCAATTTTTTTTGCCATTAGTCCCTAATTTTGCTTAATTCACTTGATAATCAAATTAGAAAAACCTTTTAATATTAGCACTCGGCTCTTTAAACACAACTCACTTACTAGTTATGCCAGTCCTTAGAAAATTACAAGTTTAGGGGCGGGCGAATTCTAATGCGAGCTGGTATCTAGTTGCTTTCAAAACCCTAAAACTTAAGGAGATTCAAGTATCAATTCCAAAAGTAAATATTTAAAGCTACTAGCAGCTTTGTATGGTGAGCATTTTTAACTTGGAGCTGAACTTTGGTAATTCTAATCTTAAAATGCATATTCATTCCATCGTTTATAAATATTAATTAAAACGGTTATGCGGATGACAATATCATCAATGACTTCAGTTGGCGCTAGAGAGTATGTGTTCGATCATCTCGATATCATTTTTGGAAGGATTTAAAGTTTTAATCTCATGACAGATGACTAGTGGTGAAACGATAAACTGATTAGAATATATATATATATATATATATATATATATATATATATGGTTTTATAAGAGTTATGTTGT
Organism: Gastrolobium villosum; assembly: GCA_032173675.1. Lineage (NCBI taxonomy): Eukaryota > Viridiplantae > Streptophyta > Magnoliopsida > Fabales > Fabaceae > Gastrolobium > Gastrolobium villosum. The sequence continues at coordinate 66,587 of JAVKPL010013891.1, forward strand.
AGGAAAAGTGTTTGTGTTATAGAGATTCGTTTTGCGTGTCAGAATTTTTTTATTTTTTTTGCTGTGGGTCCCACAAAATGTTGTGAGTGTAAGAAATTTTTCTGAGTCATGTTAAATTATAAATGATAAACCCATATATATATATATATATATATATATATATATATATATATATATATATATATATGAGTTTTATAATTCTCATTCAACATGAGAATTACAATTTTCGTATACACCCTTCGATTTCCGTGCTGACATAAGTCCTATATATAATTTTTTCTAACACATGAGTCTCACATGCTTTTTATCTCTACAACATGATATTTTAATTCTCCTTCAACATGAGAATTATAAAACCCTATATATATATATATATATATATATATATATATATATATATATATATATATATATATATAAAACAAAAATCATGGAGGACCAGAGAGAGGGTGAAGATTATAGGAGTGTCCAGGACGGAAGTGATCCCGAAAAGTGACATATGTGTACAAGTTTTTGCTGGGGTTTTCTATGTTTCCCAAGATGATAAGCTAACAGATCAGATGCCACGGTGATTTCATTGAGGACCATGCAGCCAAATAAAGGACCTAGAGAGGACCATAGAAAGAGAAGGTGGCCAAGAAAATGAAAGAAACCAACACAACCACGTTATAATTCAAGTCATCCTTAGTAGTCATAGTTAGATACTTAGATTTGGACTATCTTCTCTCTTTTAATTTTTATTTAATAGAAAATACATACAAAACTTTTTCTCTATATATATTTAAAAAAGAACAAAGATACAAATTCATTAATAGTAGTGTATAAAATTACACTGATTCTTAAAACTTTTGGTGTATATATATAGGGTAAAGTGTCTATCATTTAAAAGGGTGTAAAGTTATGTCATTTTAAGAGAGAAAAAAATATATAAAGGAAGAGAGAGAGTTGACAAAAAATAAATAAAGGTGTGGGTCCCACCTCTTTGTAAGAGTGAAAGAATATAAGTTGTGTCATTTAAAAGGATAAACACTTTTGCCATATATATATATTGACAGAGACACAATCAACAAGTGGTGGCTTCTAAAAACCTAAGCTAGGGAGAACATTTTGGTACTATTGTCGCATATTTAAAAATAAATTATAAACTATATATTTTGAAGAATATATAATATAATATTTTTTCTTTAAAAAATATATTAGTGTTATGTTTTTATTGGAAAAATATATGTTAAAATTTCGTGACATTGACCATACTACCACATTTTTTAATATAATATACCTGAATGTCATAGAGTTAAACAAAAATTTCAAATTGCCACATTACCATAATCGCTGAGGTAGTCAGCTATTATAGACGCAACATGTGTCACTTCCCAAGTGGCTAGAAGACCTGGTTGCACCAAAGTAGCTGACAGGTTGAATGAGTTGCGTGTCTAGCCACTGGGGACGTGACACATGTCTAGTCCATAGTTGTTGATTATCTTAACGACTATGGTGCCATGACAGTTTAAATTTTTTTTTTTAACTTGACATTCAGATATATTATATTAAAAAAAAAAAAAAAAATGTGCCCGCTAAGCTAGATAGTTTGAAGTTAGATGAAGGTTTGGCTAGTTAGCTAGCTAGCTAGGTTCCACATGGCACATGGCTTGTTATTTCCTTTAGTTTTGTCTGTTTTCGTTTTTTTGCACCAAATTTGAAAGGAACAAGAGAATGTAATGAGTACGAAGCTTCTTTAGTGGCATCCATGTAGTTACTTTGGGATGTGGTCTAGCTAGCTAGTCTATCGGTACTAGTGCCTATGCCGATTTTATTGTCGTCTTTTTGGCCTGAATGACAATTAGTAGTACTATATGGATCATATGTATGTATGTGGGTATTGAATTTATTGTAAGTAGGGGTTTTAGTTAGGTATTGTACTAATGCTTGGCAAGATAGAGAAACATTGAAAGAAAAAAGTACGGCAGAGAGAACAAAATTATGTAAAATTTCAACCCTCACTACTTTTCAATTTCAACATTCATGTTTTCCGACAAGTCTGATTCGATTTCTTCTCTTAGAATGGCAGTGGAAGTGTTTATCATGGATTGGTTGGCCTTTTATATGTAAAGGGAAAAAACAATTAATTGAACGTAACGTAAGAGCGAGACAAGCAAACGTGGGAAATACGGTCTTTTGGGATGTATGATGAAAAACTTGTAAACAAAACAAATTTGGGTTTTATAAGAGTTATGTGTAGGAAAAATGATTGTGTCATGATATAGAGATTCATTTTACGTGTTGGAGTTTTTTTACTTTTGCTGCGGGCCCCACAAAATATTGTGTGTGTAGAAATTTTTTTCTGATCATGTTAAATGATAAATGACAAACCCAATAAAAAAATATATAATATTAGTTATGAACAGAAAATTTGTAAAGAAAACAAATCTTTTGGGAAAAACCATATATCATGTTAGTATTATAGAAAGTTGTTACCAAATTCTTTTGTTTACAAATATTTTGTGAATTTCGTCGTACCAAATTTTTTGTTTATAAGTAAATAAAACAAATCTTTTGAGAAATACCATAATACATAGTGTAGTTTGTAAATAAATTTTTTGTAAATGTAACTGTACTCCTAAAGAATTAGTTATATGAACAGAGAGCTTCATACACTAGTAAGTGTCAATTATTATTATTATTAGGTAGATTATATTTACAACTTTTTTTTTACAATCTCTTACAACCATATCTTAACACCGTTGATTTCCGTCAATCAGCGATTATGATTTTCACAAATTAAACTCATTAATTAATTATTAATTCACCTTGAATGTGATCGATTATTTCATTTATTAAATTCTTAACACCATCTGAAATTTACATAACATCATTATAATTTTTTATTTGTTTTTAGATTCTGGTTCAATCAATTTTAGTCCCACAGTTTTAAATATTTTTGAAGACGTAGGAGTGTAGGTGCATGATGTGAACACATGGCCCAAGGGCCTAGAGTCTGGTGATCAACTGTGGATTAACTTGGTAATTGGATTGGGTACAATACAACCTCTGAATTTTTGTGTTTGTTTAGAACACCACTATTGTGTGTAAATTGTACACTGTACAAACGGCCCAATTTTGCTTGCCTTGAATGAGTGAGCACTTTAAACATGATTTTTTTTTGTTGTTTTGCATGTACTTTGGTCCCTTTTGGCAAATTGTATAATTAATACTGTATTTATATACAGACTTTAATGGAAAGCTTTTAACAGGAAAGAAAGAAAGAAAAATAAAACACACACGAAGATCGTTAACTTTGGGAATATGTCGTTTCATAAATATATAATATTAATAAATATAAGTAAGACGAGTAAACAATTGGGGTGGTGGCGCAGTTGGCTAGCGCGTAGGTCTCATAGCTTATTGAGTTATCCTGAGGTCGAGAGTTCGAGCCTCTCTCACCCCAAACTCATTTTTTTTCTCCCTTTTGCCAATAGTATCATTAATTAATTAGTTTTTTTTTTAGGGTTCACATATTTGTTTTTTGATCTTCAAAATTTTCAAAAACATATATTATCCTTATTAATAAGGTTATAAAGATATTATAAAGTATACTTTTACATTTTTAAAGAAGAGTATGACTCTCAACAATAGTTTTATATTCGAATCTGCAGTTGCTACAAATTACAATCTGCAGCGTGTGACACAAAATTAAAATGGATCCTATCTTCTTTTTTTTGTGGGACCCACATCATTTCTCTATCAGTAGTAACTGTAGTAAGTGGAGATTCGATTTTCCCATACATTATATTACTTAACATAAATTTATTTTTATAAAAACTATTTTGGTAAAATTATCATATGTATGTAAGAAAAAAAATAAATGCAAATTTCATTTTCTTAATGATGAAATTAATGAATTTTTAAATGCGACCTTAAAATAATTTTACACTAATTACTTAGCTCTTAGTAAAGTTAATCTGTGTCTTTTTAGATTAACTTATTTTATGTTTAAAATGATTTATAATTAAAATTTGATTGAGAGGACTCTTCTAAAGGAAAAAGTGATTTTTTTATAGAAAAAATTAAGGTAAACCAAATCACGCTTAAAAGAAGAAACTTGGGAAGTGGGAATTCAAAAGGGGAAAATAAGCCATTTGAAAGATTCATGATACAAGACTATTCAAGGTAAAAACAACTCTTTGAATATGAAGCAAGAACTTGAAGAGCTTTGAATATCTAAACAGGCCTGCTTAATATTAGCTACAAGGAAGAACCTCTACATTCATAGAATATCCCATAATTCTTTTGTTTAAAGTTCAAGTCTATAAATAAAACACACCAACACAAGAAGTTTATATGACACAGGATACAAGGACTACATAGCAGAACTAATGACCATGAAACAAGATACAACTAAAGGTGTAGAAATTTCATTATTATAAGAAAGATGCACACTATGCTTGCATCATTAAGTGACCCCTTTGAATTTAATCTTGTGCATCACATCACGGTGAAATTCAAAACCATGCCAAGACAAAGCACAACTCCAAGTGAAAAAAGACCATGAACTTTGCACTAAAGGAGTCTCCAAGTGGATGAAAGAACCCTTTCCAATAACACCAGATGATACATTGCTTCTTGTTTCCATTTTCTTTCTTGAACTGGTACCCTTAGCTTTTCTCAGCTCCTTGTTTGACTCAATTATAAGTGATTCCTTCAGCTCCTGCAGAATACATCATATGGAACAAATGCTTATTAATGGCATTGTAAAAATTAAGATTTGCTTCAAATGAAGCATGTTTCTTTTGCAATAGCTTGGCTTTCTCACCTCTTGTTGAGATACTGCTTGACTTGAAATATTCCTGTGTGTTTGAGATCTTCTTGCAGTAGCTCTCAGTGACACAAAGTTGTGTGATATTGGATGATATTTACTTTGGTTTCTTCCTGAAGATGAAGGAGAACTAGGCCTTGGAGGTGAAGGAGAGCTATCACTATCAGCCTGAAGTACACAAATATACAAAGGTTCATTTGGACTTAGTTCCTCATCAGCATCCACTCCCAAGAAACCATCATCAGAGGTATTGTCCTTTATCTCAAGGTTTACTTCATTTTTAGATGACAATAGAGGAGGGCCATTGTCAACAGCATTATTTGCTGATTTAACAAATGAAGTAGTGTCTGGAATCTTGTCATGCCGTAACAATTTAAATAACGAAGTATGGTCCAAATTGTTGAAAGAACCCTTTCTGTTGACAGCAGATGATTGATTGTTTGTGGTTTCCAAATTCTTTCTTGAACTGTTACCTTGAGCTTTTCTCTGCTCTTTCTTTGACTCCAGTATGTGTGTTTCCTTCTGTGCCTACAAAATACATCATGTGGAGCAAGGCTTATCAATGATATGGTAAAATTATAATTAGCTTCAAATGAAGCATGTATCTCTTCTTAAAGGCATGCTTCTCCATATCCGTAGTGAAGAAGCTTGACTTTCTCACCTCTTGTTGGGATACAGCTTTCTCAGCTTGGCTTTTTGCTTGAGATCTTGAAGTAGCTCTCTGTGATGTAAATTCGGATGATCTCAGTCTCGGATGATATTTACTTTTACATCTTCTTGAAGGTGGAGATCTAGCCCTATGAGGTGAAGGAGGGCTAACACTTCCAATAAGAAACATAGGAAAAGGTTTATTTGCATTTGAGTCACCAAATGCATTTACTTCCCAGAAATCAGCATCCTCTCCCCAGAAATCATCATCAAAGGTACTGTCCGTTTTCTCTAGATTTACTTCATTTTTAGATGACACTGAAGAAGGGCCAGCATCATTTGATGATTTCACCATTGACATTACTGTGTTTTCCCTTGAACCAGTATCTTCATTACACACTAATGAAGTATAGTTCAGAACATTTCCATGCTGTGACAATTTCAACACAAAATAGATTTAAGTTAATAATCCTTGAGACGTTTGGTAAGTGAAAAAAATTTATAGTATACCTGGGATTGTTATGTTTACAATGTCATAATCAATATGGGGCCTCAAATTTCTTGTATATCTCACACTCGAATGAACTAAAAATAGGTAAGTAATAAGAGTAAGAGAATGCTTGGATGGTTAAGTCATGAGCTTTTTCTTCCATGGTCACAGTAGCTGCAGGCACACCACTCACAAGCTCAAAGGAATATGCTTGTTGAGTGGTGTGCTTATAATCACTGTGACCATACAAGAACTTTTCTATATCTTTACCCGTGCAGATAGTGGTTCAGCTTCTGATTCAAAGCTTTCATGATACTCCTTTCTCAAAGACTGTGAGGGGGTGGAATCATTAGGAAAATAACGTGTTATGAATGAATGCCAGAACTCATTGATTTCCTCAAGATTGCCTTCATCTACAGTAGTTTTAAATGGAGACTGCTTAATGCTGTTTTCATTCCCAAAACAGGCATTGGGAAATGTGGAAGCTTGGGAATATGGTTCCTGTTCAATGACAATTGGAGACTGTTGTAGTAAGGAGAAGTCATATTCTTCTGATTGAGGTGGTGCTAGAAAGACTGATTCCAAATTCACTTCTGGGGGAGTATATACCTGAAACAAATATGAACCAATTAAGTGTAAGCTCTCAGTTTGTTTTACTATGCAAAGCAAAAATTAAGAACCAGTTCTCAAATTTGTCACACAAAGGATGCTGATGCTCACATCTGGAATTCTATCTGTTGTTGGTTGGTTTTCATAGTCAGCAATAATATGGCTACTTGGCTCCCCTTCATCATGTATCAATGAATCAGTTCCACCTTCTGCATTTTTCTCAGCTTTCTCCTTTAAGCGACACAAGACATAACCTCTCTGTATAAAGTAAAGGAATAATCAACATTGATTTGCTACAGATTTGTCCATTGTACCACATAAGACATAGCTGTTATTATTAACATAGCTAAAGGAATGATCAACAAATGTTCATGGGAATTCGGTAACTTAGCTAGAAACTTTTTATTGTCAAAATGTCCACCATTTAAACATCTAAAGGAAAATTGAACACATACCCTATTATGGACTGGTCCTATTACTAGCAAGATTGGATAGGGATATCGCAACCATATAATCTAGAAAGGATCAAGAGATAAGATCTCTATCCCCATCAGTCAAGGCAGATTTCATATCAACTGGAAGATCTCAAAAGCCCAAGCCTATGAAGTGGGAAATATCAAAAGCTCAAGCCTATGAAAGTAATCCTTATAAATAAGAGGTTAAAAATCTCAGATACACAATCTGGACTCATTTAATACTTCTGCCCACATTGTGCACACACACCCATGTCTCGGCTATTATAAGTCTATTGCTTGTGTGCAGCGATTGGGATATTGGCTACAAACCAACCAAGATACCTATCTATAGGGTATCTCTAAGCTCATACCTTACGGTATTACTATATAAGGTTCTCTAGGACCGAACATTACCAATTCAAGTTATAGTAATTTGTAATGCAAAAAATGAAGTACCAAAATGAATTCCAAAGAGAGGCAATTTCAATCAAGTACTAACAAAGTGGTAAAGCTATTTAGCTAATAATATATAGTAACATTACAACCACTACCTTGTCTTCAGGAAAGGTAACTGCATGATATTCATGAATAACCCAATTGGTCTTGACACGATGACCACCACCACAACTTATATAAAAAACCAGAGTCTTCTTGGTTCCAATGACATTTTTGCTGCCACGTGTCTTGATGTTACGGTCTTTACCAGTGACCTTCCAGTAGCCAGTCTTGGTTTTCCTGTTACGCCTTGTGCTTTTTCTGAACTTCAAACTAAGAGGACTAAAGAAATACCATTCTGGGTCATCCGATTTTATCTTGGAATATGCTAACATCACAACATTTAATAAGAACATTAAAGTAGAAAAATGAAAAAAAAATTATTTTTGGCTTATGGTCCTATAATAATTGGGAAAACATTTTCTTATGTTGCATGAGAATTCAACTATGTGACCCTTTGATTTGCGTGCAAAACTTTTCTTTACTTTTTTTTTTTTTAAATAAATATGGGACCCACCGGTAATTGAATCACAATATGAGAATTGACAATTCTCATGCAACATGATAAAATCAAACCCCATAATAAATACCTGGTAAGTCCCAAGGCTCAAACTTGCAAACATCAACCTCAGCTATTTGATTGTCCACACTTGAATCATCACCAAGCAACTTGTGCTTTAGGTAGTGACCAACAATCTCGTCATCATATGGATGGAATCTATATCCCAAAGGTAGTAATCTTTTCACCATTGAAGCTGGACTCTCCATTGATTGTTGGAGTGTGATTTACCCATATAAAAGGAGAACAAGTTTAAGATACTGGAAAAATGATGATGAAGAAGCTGAACTTATAGAGAGTGAAGTGAAAGAAGTCATTGACTGTGCTTGACTGTGCTTTGTCTTGACTTGCTATGGCTTAACTAAGAAGCCAACTTTTTACTGTTGATTGGGATTGGCGTGGCATGATTTTGTGGGGGAATATTTTCAGGTGATCCTGTCCATAAAATTGAAACATTTATTCACCTAACTAAATGTATTTACTACCATTTTATTATCAACTTCTATTCATAGCCTCATAGGTAGTATGCTATAAAAGCACTGAAAGTATTCATGTCTTTTTACTTATATATTATGATGGGGTAAAAAAAATATAAGATATACATTATTAATCTTATTAGTTAATCTTACTTATATCTAAGAGCTCAACACATTTTGTAGTAACGTGACCTTTTTTGGATACAAGTAGATTAAATTTATCTATGATATGAGATAAGTTATCTCATTTAACATGAGATTAATAAAACCCAAATAATATGCTATAAAATCACCGAAAGTATTCATGTCTTTCTTAGGTATATATTATGACAAGTGAGCAAATGGGCCGTTTGTCTCCTTCAAAATTTATGAAAAATACATTTAGTTTTAAATATTATTGGAAATACTTTTCTAAAGGTATTTCTCGTAGGAAAATAGTTATCTCTAATTTTTTTTTAGTAAAAAAATTATCTCTAGTTAGTCTAAAATGATATTGTTTTTGGTGGAAATTAAGGTGTTTTTGTAATTCTAATATATTACAGGTTATATTAATTTTTATCATTATAATTTTTTAATTTTATAATCCCAAAACGACTCACTGAAGATAATTTTATCTCTAGTGACTGGAGAAATATATATATATATTTTTAATTGTATAAATGTTGGGTATCCCTCATTTCACGATTTGATGATGACCCTTATTAGTGAAACCATAAGCTAATTATTGTGAGCCTTTGATTTGTTGTATTTTTTTTTTCTTAATAATTTGGGCTTGAATTCAAAAAATTTTATTAGAATTTTAAATTCTATTTATAATAAGAATATAATACAGATAAGCTAAAAATAACCTACATCGAATAAATAAGGATAAATCGAATTTTTTTTTCTCTCTTTTTATTTTCCATTTGTGTGCTTTGTGAAACACTCGATTCCAACAATAAATAGTTGTAACTTATAAAAAATAAAATAAAAATTATACCGTAAAAGAAAAAATCCTGATTCCACCGTTGAAGTGAAAGATAACAGAAAAAGGAAAAGGTCACTACCCATGAAAGTGAATGGCTTGGTATGTGATCATTATGAGTCTTTATCAAAGATAATTTAATAGTGCTGTAGCGGCTTCAAAAATTCCAAAGATGACGAATTACAAAGCGCGTACTACGTAATCTAACTTCGTTGAAAATGATCACTATTTTGCACAGAGAGTAGTGAGAATATACACTTCTGCTTTCTATACATCATTTGTCCATAATGTGGAACGGGTAAAACACCAAGCTTTATACAAAAAGTGATAACATAAAAGTAACGTTAAAAAAAAAGATGACATTAAATAATACTTCACCAACGATTAATATTGAGGGATGTATTAGTGACTGTTTGTGCACTTAACCAAGCGAATAGTTTCTTGGGAAAAGTTATACTTTATTACTTATTTTTTTTATTACTTTTTACTAACAAATTTTAAACGTTGATTTCCATCAATCTAATGGTTATAATTTATTACAAATTAATAATTAATTAATAATTATGATCCCAAAAATACAACCATATCTTAACACCATTGATTTTCACCAATCAACGGTTATGATTTTTGCAAATTAAACTCATTAATTAATTATTAATTCACAATAAATGATAACCATTGATTGACGGAAATCAATTGTGTTAAGATATAATTGTAAAAGATTATAAATAAAAAGATTGTGAGTATAACCTTCCTCTTACTTTAAATAATTTTGTTTAATATTCACTGAAACCATGTTATTTTGGAGTTAAAAAATTAAAAAATTAAAAAATTAGAATGATAAAGATTATTATAATCCTAAAATAAATTAAAATTACAAAAATACCACAATTTCTTTACCAAAATAACATCATTATAGAGAACAATAGATAAAGTTATTTAAAGTAACTTAAAAAAAAAATGAAACTAACCTTTAACTTGGTAATATGAATTTATGAAACAATAGGACTTGTTCCCCAAGTTTCTTTGTTGCAACCTTTAAATTGGTAATATGAATTTATGAAACAATAGGACTTGTTCCCCAAGTTTCTTTGTTGCCCCCACCATCTCAAGTCATTTGTCCTTTCCACTTCCTTCTAAAAGAAGATCCAATCTTTTGAGTCAATTTTCTTTGTTGCTCCCACCATCTCAAGTCATTGTAGTGTCCCTACGTTGCTTTTCATAATTATAGTTTGTTATGCTCCCCACTACTTTCTATCCCCCTAAAAAATGGAAAACTCATTCTGTCAAATGATAAGCAGAAAATGAAATGATGATAAAGATTGGAGTTCCAATTTAGATACTACTAGAGCCGTATTTGTGAGGTTATGTCTCCTTCATGTCAATGTAGATAAGATGTGAGCTTGTAAATGCCAAATATTATTTTCTGGCTAAGCATTTCTTTTTATAACTCATATCTTTATACAATGTTCTCCCCTTGCCTGAAAAAATTGGACAGGGATCATGGTCACAAAATCTTATCATAGTTGATTCCATATACAAAAAAAAAATACAAAAAAAATGGGATCCTTAAAATACAGGTATGCTTTTTATGGGCTTTTACATATATTTCCCATAAATTTTAATATTTCTCATAAATATTCCAGAATAAGGCATCCTTGCTGCTAAAAAACAATGTTCAACTGAGGATGATTAAAATGAAAGTAGTTGTAGTTGTCTTCCCACAATCCTTTGTTAACTGGGGGAGATCACTGTATTCTTCACCTTAAAACTGAAGGCTTTCTGCTCACACCTCAAAACTAGTGTCCTCCATACAGCCATTGAGTTTTTCAACATACTTCTGCTAGTCATCACAATTTCCTTCGTATATAGTAGTATTTGGGAAGCTTATATGTTGGAAGTTCAGTTCTTGTAAGGAAAGATAGGGGGACTGGACATCTTCTCTTCATCTGAAAAGAGCTGCTTCAGGACCTTTTTCTGTTTCAACAATTTCATCATGATGAGATACATAAGGTAAAATTCACATAGTCTTACAATTATGCAACTTACTGCATCTTTCCTATCATAACGAAATATTCAAAGCTGCAAGTAATAGTTTTATCCATAATCATTAATTCAATAATTGCAATCCACATACCCTGTGTAGTTTAAATATATTATGCTACAAACCATATGGTTATATTAAACTCTTTTGTTACTTGAATTGTCAACTATTTTATTACCATAAACTTTCTCCAGCTAATATATTTGGTTCTTGAGAGCATTGATAAATGGAATAAAAGACCATATCTAAAAAAAGACTCTGGTGGCTGTTCATAAAACCTTGAATAGAGTGTACAGCCTACTTTAGCTGGCTTGACTGATTGTATCAAACTTGTGTATCCTAAGAATGTTCATTGAATAAATGAAACTTTGGATGGCTTAAATTCCCATATGTGCTTCCTATTTCCTTGTTTTGAATAATGATTTTGGACTGGTTCTACTAAATGACATTTTTTATTTAGGCAGGTTCAGAAATTGGCCATGAAGATTGCTACTGGACAAAAGAGTATCTTTCTACCAGAACTCAAAACTGATTTTAATTTTTAATCACTTTTGTGATGATTTACTGACACATCTTTATTGGATAAGAAAATAAGTTTCTGAAGCTGACAACGTATTGAACAATTGACCTGACACACATACCAGTATATTGTGAACATTATAACATTTTCAGGAAAGGCCAACATAGGCTCATTCATATATTTTGTCTATCTATATCACTCAACACTGCTTTCAATAACCACCAAGTATATTAGCTGCATATAAGACAGTTCATCTTGATAAAATTGTTCAAAATTCAGGAAACAAAATGAATTTATTTAGCCTTAAAGTTCACATCATAACAAGTTTAATGAGTAAACCCTGAAATTTACCCTTCAAAGGTTGTATCACCAAATTAGTCCCTCAAAGATTTGAAATGTCACCACCAAATTTGTCCTTATGGAGAACTAAAGTGGCGACACATGAGGACAAATTTTGTAACTATATGGTATCTGAGGAACTAATTTGGTTGACAAAAATCTTTGTACGACTAATGCAGTAACACACTAGTCTTTGGAGGACCAATTTAGGGATTTACTCTATATTTAAATTATAGAGGGTATCAACATTGCAATTGCAAAATTAATGACTATGGAAAAAGCTACAAATAGTGAGCATAAACATTTCATTATGATAAGAAAGATGCAGTAAGCTTGCATCAGTGCAAAATCTATGTAAACTATATATCTTACCTATCTAACAATGATGAAATTCCTAAAACAAAGCTTGCCTTGTAGCAGCACTATGAGAAAAGGAACCATAGTACCCCTCACATGCACTAACTGCACTCCTAACATGATAACACTTCCCAACAAACGACTATTAACAACAAGATCCCTAAAACTACATTGGCAAGATATACCGAGCGTGGTAATAGGCTTTGGCTTGGTGTCTCCAGGCAGAAAAAAGAACCTATTCCATTGACATCAGAGGATTGATGGCTTCTGAATGCTAAATTCTCTCTTGAACTAGTATTTTGAACTTTTTTTTTATCTTTTTCTGATTCCACACTGGGCAATTGCTTAGCCTGCAGAGTACATCACATGGAGCATGGTATTATCAATGGTATATTAAAATTAAATTGCCTACTTGGTCAAGACAGGCTTCTCCATTTTTCTAGTTCAGCTGCTTGTTTTTCTCACCTCGAGATGGGATGCTGCACTGCTTGAAACCTTCCTCTGCGTTTGAGATCTTCTTGTAGCAGCTCTTTGTGATGTAAAGTTGTCTGGTCTTGGATAATAATGATTTTTCCATCTCCTTAGAGTTGAAGGAGAACTAGAAATCTCAATACAATTGATCTCCAAAGGTTTATCAGCAGTCGAGTCACAAGAGGATGTCCCCACTCCGAAGCAATCATCTCGAAAGATACTCTCCTTTTTCTCTTTGTTTGCTTCATGGTCAGAAGATAGAAGACGTGTGCCGCCGTGGACAGCACCATGTGATGATTTAAAAAATTTTGAGGCATGGTGTTCGCCTGAAGTAGAATGTTCATTACACACCGTTGAAGCATCCAGAATTTTGCCATACTGTAATAATTTCAGAAGTACATAAACAGATGAAGTCAATTCTTTAAGTTGTCAAACAATAACAATAATAAAAGATTATGAACCCAAGAAAAGAGTACTAAAAAGTCTTAGGGTCTATGTTGGGGAAGGGATGGAAGGAGGGGTTAAAAGGGGGGACAAAAAAATAGATTGCTTTATCTCCATTCTCTTCCCTTTTCCCAACTTTTCTCTTCAACCAAGCATGCACTAAAGTATCAGTAATGTGCCATGCATCAGTCATGACTACCAACTCAAACCATACATTTTACCCAGGTATCTTTCAGAATCTATACAAGAAAATCACTAAACATGGCAAAAATCACATCACCACAATGCACACTTTGGACTTTGAACAATCTATTTTACCCGTGCAGAGACTACTTCAGCATCCGTGTCACTGCTTTCATAGTATACCCTTCTCAATGACTCTGATTGGGTGGATTCATTTACAAAAGCATGTCTCCTTTCTTCAATGATAAAAAAATCTTCATCAGCTAAAATTGAATTCACGAACTCATCTTCCTCTTCAGCAGTTTCAAATGGTGTCTGCACACTGCTGTTTTCATTTCTAGAATAGGCATTCGGACATGGAGAGTTTGGGAAAGATGCTTCCTGCGCAATGCCAATTGGAGACTGTTGTGTTGAGGGGAAGTTCTCTGCCCGAAGTGGTTCCTGAAAGATTGATTCCATTTTTATTTCTGGCAAAGTACCTACCTGAAATAAATACAAAACAAGTATCAGTTCTCAGTGTGCAACATAACAAAGTGTAAACCGAGAAAAAGTTCTCCATATGTCCACTAAGTATGCTTCTTCTTACATCTGCATTTCCTTCAGCTGTTGGTTGATTTTCACAGTCAGAAGCCATGAGTCTACTAGGCTCTCCTTCATCACGCATCAATGCATCAGTTCCTTCTTCATCTTTTTTCTCAGCTTTCTTCATCAAGCGACATAAAACAAAACTTCTCTGCAAGATTTGGAGGATAATCAGCCTTTCTTTTTTTTTTTATACAATTCATGCTTCAAAACCAGAAACTTGTTTCCTGAACAGTTCTATTCACAGCAAAAACTGAAAAAGAATAGCAGTTATGCGCATGCAGCAATATCATACATTCAGTTCAACGAAAACTTAACCTCAAAAAGATTTATATAGCAGAAATTGACAGTCTTTGACGAAAATTGAAGATGAATTTTGTCATCAAACAAGGCAGATATGATAAAATTCGGTCATGAGTAGAGAATGACACAAAAAAAGTAAACATGGGATTCAAATAATAGATCCAATAACCTTCTAATGTCAGAACATCCAACAAGACAGGAAATACCAAGGCCTGAAAAATCATGCTACAATAATTTCTATTGACAAAAATTCTAGCACAAAGATGACAAGCAAACAGTGTTAATAGTTGTTGAACAAAGCAAAAAAAAAAAAAAAAAAAAACCTGGCTAACATCAAAGGTAGTAGCATGATATTCATGAATAACCCAGTTGGTCTTGACAACAGAAGGAAGTCTTCCTTCATAGAAAACAAGAGTCTTCTTTGTCCCAATGACATTGTTGGTGCCCCTTTTCTTGATTTTACGGTCATTCCCAGTGGCTTTCCAGAAACCACACTTGGTTGCCCTATTAAACCTTTTACTGTTTGAATACTTATAATCTGGAGGACTGAAGAAAAACCATTCTGGATCATCCGACTTTATCACTGAAAACGCTGATATCACCACAATTTGAAACAAGAAAAAAAAATGTCAATCATTGCAGAAGAAGCATAGATTAAAAACAAAACACACAAAAAAAGCACAAATTTTTATTCCATGATGATGAAGAGCATTGAAGCATAAACTAACAAAAACACAAAAAAAGGACAGATTTTTATTCCATGATGATGAAGAGCATTGAAGCATAGACTCACAAAAACACAAAAAAGGACAATTTTTTATTCCATGATGATGAAGAGCATTGAAGCATAGACTAACAAAAACACAAAAAAAAAGGACAAATTTTTTTTCCATGATGATGAAGGGCATTGAAGCATAGATTAAAAACAGCACAAAAGAAAAGCAAAAAAAGAACAAATTTTTATTACATGATGATGAAGGGCATTGAAGGAGAGAAACAAAAAAAGAGAAAAGGACAAAACTTTATTGAAAGATGATGAAGGGGGTGTTGTTTACCATGTACGTCCCAAGGCTCGACCTTACAAAGATCAAGGTCAGGGATGATGTGGACAGCGACATCATCACCTTGCAACTTAAGTTTGAGGTAATGGTCGACGAGCTCTTCATCTGTTGGACGGAACCTGAATCCAACAGGCATGAATTCCAGTATGGGAATTGTGCTCCCCATTGCTTTTGCTCAACTGTGTGCTTTGCAGTTTGCATATAAACAAAGAGAAACAAAGGAAGAATGAAAGAAAGTGATGAGTGTTTGTTATGGTTTGGCTTTGGCATGGGAAATGGAATTCACTCCTCAATTTGTAATGCAAAGGCATTGACTGACTTTTGAGTTGATCACAGTCTACTTTTGACTTAGCTAAGAAGTTATCGCCAATTACACTAATAAAAACAAAAAGATTAAGCATACCAAAAAAACAAAAAAACAAAAAGATTAATGTTTAGTGTGTGTAATTTTAAAGGAGGTAAAAGTATGGTGAGAAAAAAAGATAGATAAAGGAGAGAGAGTAGAAAAAAAAAATGCATGTCTGATAAATGATATTAGATGTGTCATTTAAAAGGATAAATATTTTTTCCTTCTCAATATTGTAACGACAATTTTATCTTTAATCTTCTGTATATATATAAAAATATGCTAAATCCTATAAATTTATATAAAAAAACATATGAGTCTCAATATATATATATATAATAAAATTATCTCTTATTATATGATAAACATTAATACTAATAAAAAAAAATTCTACAAGTTATATAAAAATGAGTAAATTTCATTAATTTTTTTCTCTTTATAACCACAACCACTCATTTTTATGTAAAAGTCACCTTATGCAATAAAAATCGAAATATTTTTCCCAAAACAAGAACATGGTTTTGTGTATGTGTTTTTTCTTCTTTCTTTCTTTCTTAATTTTGTTTTTTCTTCTTTCTTTCTTTCTTTCTTAATTTTGTTTTTTCCTCAATTGAACAAGTGGGAATCAAATCTGATGGTGGTAAGTTATTCATATGTCTAATGATTCATTATTTAGTTCAACAACTTTCCAAAGAAGGGAATGCCATTCCATTTATAAATCTCCCCATATTTGTTTATGAAAAAAATATGAAATGTTATTCATATCTAAAATACCTTTCTAAAAGTTCATCAAATCTTTTGTTAAAAAAAGGGGAAAGCGAGATTAGGATTCGTTTTTAAGGAATAAGATTTTATTTTTAGTTTTATTTCTTAGTCTATTCATTGATCATTCAATTAATAAAGTCAGGATTAGAAGGGTAGCAAAGTTCACCTTATCAAAAACTAATGGCTTGATTCGAGATTATTAATTAAGTTGGAATAATCTTATACCAGTTAATTCAGTACTTCATGATTAATATATTCTTAAATAATTTGTTAAATGCATTAGTTATCATTTAATAATTTATAAAATGTTGATCATATTTTAGCTAGTATGCATTGATTAATGGAATTTAAAAAAAAAATAATCTCTGTTAATGGAGTTTATTAGGATTTCACTAATGAGAAAAAGAAGAATATATTCAATCATACAAGTAATCAAAGTTGTTGTTAGAACATCCAATTTCAATTTACTTATTCATATTCTTATTCCTTCCCTTAATTCATATAATTACATTATTAGCAGTGATCTTGGCATTAATTTATTTTTTCTTATTTCCAAGATTTTGTTGTTTCATGAAAGTGGCCTTCTATAGTGTGTGTGAATGTGTGTGTGAATGTAGGATAGATATGCTTTCAGGATTAAGCGTGGTTGTATACGTCCTGAAGTGCTTGAACCAATCACTATCACCCATTTAACGCGTAACAAAAACAATCTTCTGCCTCACATCTAGGGTCACTTTCTATGAAATGGACCACATGATTATTTAACTCTTTCTAATTCTATATGCTGTTATGAGTCTCCATCACTTTAGACTAATGAGCAATGAATGCCTATTAATTACGGAGACTACTTAAAAGGTTTCATAATAATATGATTTAAGATGAAATGTACAAAAAACTAGTAATTTGATAGAGGTAGGATCATTTGATATCAGTATCAAATTTAAAATTTGACATCTCATCTAAAAGTCATTAGATCAAAAAAGATCAACGACTCTGATTTGTAAGCACGTGATATCTAATGGCTCTCAGATGGGGTGTTAAATTTCAAATTTGACACTGGTATCAAAGGATCCTACCTCAATTTGATATTATGGTTTATTATTATTATTATTCTTGGTCCCCAAGTTTCCTTCTTGCCCCACAATCTATATTCCTTTCTCTTTCCATCAACAGAAAACAGAATTTTATTTTATTTTACTTTTTATCATTTTCTAATGCTTCTCTTCCTTTCATTTGGTGGTTTGTTATGCTCCACACTAGTATATCTGCATGATCATGATCTGAAAGATAGCAACCCATTATGTCCAACTTTATAGTCAATAGAAAACCAGATGACTACAAAGTTTGAGCTCCTTTTCAATGTTATTGACCCATGAACTCAAAAGTGTGAGTCCTGTAATCATTTAACTCATTTCCACCAACTTTACTAGGTCTTAAATTAGGTTATAAATTTTAGGCACCAACTTTACTAGGTCTTAAATTAGGTTATAAATTTTAGGGATGTAACATATGGTTCCAGATGCTCAACCACAATTTAATACGTTAATTCATCTAAAAATCTATTCATTTTCCCTTCTCTTCCCAAAATCCATATATCCAAAAATTAGGGACAAGAGACACATCCATTCTTAGATTGCAAATATGTCTTTACACTGTTCTTCAATTGCCAGAAAAAATTGGCCAGGGTTTCCCAAAATTGATTATACAGATACATTCTACTTCAACTCCACACAGCATGTACAAGACAAACTAATAACATGCTTGGTATGGGGTTAAAAATAAAACTGAAAAATTCAAGGATGTGTTTTACTTACATTGAAAACCTCATCCATGTATTTTTAACTCTCATTCTTTTTACCCCTATACCAAACCTTCCTAATGGTGAATATTTTCTGTGGGCTATGCATTACATTTCCACATTATATATATATATATATATATATATATATGAAGTAGCTAGCTACAGTTTTGTGATCCTGAGCATAGCATCCTTGCTGGTGAAAAGACAGTGGTGAGCCTAGCATGATCAGAAAGAGAGTAATCTTCTGGCCACAGTCCTTTCTCCACTTCACGTGGGAAGAGCATTGCATTCTTCACCTCAAAACCAATGACTTCATGCTCCTTCTCTGTATTAGCATCTTCAACACACACATTGAAATCTTCCAACACATGCTCTGGACATGTAGAATTCCATATCTTCTGCTGCAAAGTCAAGTATCACCACTTTATTTAATAACTGACAATGTCCTAGATATTGGTAATTACTAATGCTTTTAACATTCAAGCACACTGCATTAGGGACATGCATGTTCATAGATTTCAACAAGAAAAATTTAAAAACAATGATGACAATAAATTATCCAAAAAGTGAAGACATCACAATATACCTTGAATTCTTCAAAGTCGATGACACCGTTTCCATCAACATCTGCTTCATTCCATAAATCTTGCAACTGTTGAAAGGATAGTCCATGAGGCTCACCTATTAACTTTACCTGCAGAAGTTTTGATATAGTAAGTCTATTGCTACTAGTTTTTTTTTTGGCTGGTACCAATTGAGCTATAAGCTCGTTTGCTATTGTTATCAGAATTCTATATCAATCACATATTAGAAGATATGAAGTACCTGTCGCAGTGCTTCAGAGAAGCTAAAATATGTCACAGAATCAGCGAAGTTGTCACCCTTCAGAAAGGCAAATGCATCATCTTCGGAAACTTTTCGTAACTGGAACTGAAATCCAAAAAAAAACGAGGGGGAAAAAAGAAAGAAAGAAAGAACTAGCATTAGATGCAGAGCTAAAATGGTCATATGCATACAAGTATATATATTCTCATTACTTCACAACAAAAAGGGAGTTTTATGATTATGAAGGTCCATAAAAAATCAAGTACAAGGATGAAGGATGTAATGTATTGTTTTTAGGTGTTCCAGATAAGTTGGAGATTGAAGCTCTAAGTCCATGAGCAATTTTTACTAAGCTTCCCCCATAAGGAGAAATGTAAAACTTTGAAACAACATTTTGCCAATAAAGCCTCTTAGCATTTCATATAAAACTAGGCTTGTCCATGCAAGTCAAGTTTACAAGATCACATTAATAAACAAAAATTTGTTAACAAGTATGCCTTATGTAGGTTTTTCATTTTTATGAAATTGAAAAGCTCATCCATAGGCACTATTTCTTGAGTTGAATATTTTATCTTTTAAAAGTAAAAAAAGACAGAAATACAAAGACAACCAAAAATATATTAAACCGAGTGAACACCACCTTTAGTATACTGAATACAGCTTCAGCCCAACTTGACTTCAAGGGTTTACGAGCTTGGTTAGGATTGCAAAGCCAAATGAAGTCAACACCACAGATGTTTCCTCTATGATTTCGGTGACTAACCCACTGCTGGATTAATGTGAAAATAAAAATTCAAGCAAAACAAAAATCCATTAACATTATGCCTTTAATATTGGGAAAACATATGTACAATTTAATATAATAGTGAGACTTTTACCTTGTGGGCATCTGCATAACTGTCACTATTTTGATTAGCAATATCATATGATGATACAAACCCTTGTGACCTAAGGAACTTGTAAACATGCCCACGCTTGCTTCCATTCCAGTCACTGCATTAGATAGAACATAAAGTTCACACTACTAAGGATATCTGATTCCAGTAGACATACCAACATCACAGGAAAAACAAACAATATACTCACCCACAGAGTATTATAGGCATGGATTTGAGCCTGTTTTCTCTCTGATACAGTTCCACATATTGCAATATTTGGTAAACCTACAAGAAGGAAAATGAAAGCTGAGGTTTAGTATTGAAAGCAAGCTGGCTACAGAAATCACAAATGAATAAGAAGAAAAAAAAGCTTATATTGCTGGGGACTCACAAACCTGATTCAATCTCACTATACACAGACTTGAATCATGAGGAAATAACAAGTGGGTGTTCACTATCAGAAACTCTTGGTGAACACTGCCATTTTGGTTTTGTAAAAAGGGGGAAACTGACTGAACATGTAACAACTGAGCAACACGATCACCACAATCATTAAAAAGCAACTCTCGGTAATTCACAACATTCAAATGTTCTTTATGTATAGCAGTAAGCAGACCTGCATAATAAATATGAGCTTTTGAGCCAAAGAGCTATAAAATTACTTGGAGAAGCATCAATTTTAGATTATAAAAAAAAATGGAACAATCTGTTGGAAATCGGCCACGTACAAATCGAAACGAAAAAGAAAAAAGAGAGAGAATAGACATAGCGATTTACTCTGGTTCACTCAATTTAGGTTACGTCCAGCTTGTCTGTATTATATTCACCTTACCGCCACTCATTACAAGTCACTCGGTTTACAAGGCAAATATAAATAGGATTAAAAAACCCTAACAGCAGCTGTTCATGGGCCCAAGCCCAAACTGTTAAGAAAATTACAATAAATTAGAGACAGACCCGCAACAGTGCCTAGCCTCTACGGGCCTGGGGGCAGCACCCCCACCCGCTCACCTGGGAGCAAGACCCCAGTTGCCTTCTTGGGGACCCGACAACTAGGGTCATCACCATATGCGAAATATGAGTCATACCCAACACAAGCCCCCAGAAACACATGGAGCATTAGTACTCACTACTATTTGTGTATTGCATTTGGCAATCCAAATAATTAGATGAGTAGAAGCATGAATGCTGTTTTCACACACTTACCATCTCCACGGTTGTTGGTTCGAGCAAGCTTGAAGAGATGGTATCCAGCATCCCCAAGTCTCTCCTCATACATGTGAACAAGTTCTTCATTTCCAACCCAAAATTCCTACAAATGAAACAAACATCACAATATAGAGTGAGAGACAGCTGGTTGGGAAAAACAGTATCCATGTAGAATGATCTATCACTTCACTACCAAAGATACATGTTCACAAGAGACAATGCCCTCTCTCCAGTTCACCACCAAAGAGACAGTAGAGAAATTGTTACCTGGAGGCACATTATGGAAGATGATTCAGAAAGCAAGCAATCCAGAATCCTTTCATTCCTGGCCAACCAGAATGATCTATAGTCACTTTCTCGAAGGCCTTGATTCTGTTTTAAGACAAGAAACAACAAATTCAGAATGAAACCCTCCAAAAACACACAATTTGAGAGAACTCTCCACACAACAGGAATTACAGGATTATGGTAAAAGAGCACAAGACAAGACAAGACAAATACCTGTGGGTCAACCCGTTTGTAAATCGGAGCCAGGATGTTAAAAGTGGTGAATGAAACGCAGGAAGGGTCTGTGTCCACTTCAGCCATTGATGAAAAACATCCACTTTTATTAATTCTGGAAACATCTCCATCACTGTTATGATCATTGATAACATTATGAGAAGAACAGTTCCCTCTTCTCGAATTGAACTTAGAACCTGCAGCTACCACCTGAATTCCACTCATATCAATATCTCTAATTAGTACCCGGATCAAAATCCCCACCCTCCAACAAAAAACAAAAGAAAAAGACCCTATGAGCATAAAAAACAAAACTTTTGAGTTTGGAGAGATAGAATCACCTACCATTCTGAAGATCCTCGCCAGTATCAAAAAGGGTCAGAACAAAGGTTCTGGAAACTTAAATTTATGTGTTTATTAAAGGACTCTGAAAAAGAGACACCGTTTTTTTCAAGCTTTATGTGAGTGAATGGAATGAAATCAGCTTCTTCTATCTCTTATCACCTCAGCACTGGTGAGCAATGCATATATATAGATATATATGGAGAGAGAGAGAGAGAGAGAGAGAGAGAGAGAGAGAGAGGTTCGGGTTTGGGAACAGAAGCAGAAACAAAAAGACAGAAGACAAGACAGGGCAACTTGGTTTCAGGGTTACCGCATAATGCTCACTCATTCATGTGATATGCTGTAAGATGGAATCTTTTGTTTTGTGAAAGTTATTGCTGAGGGGCAACACGCTTTCATCATCACTGCTCTCAAAATAATGAGACAGAGAAAAAGAAAAAAAAATAAAAAAAAAAACTAAAAAAAAAAACTAAATGATGAAAGCTCAATTGGTGTAGCCGTGTAGGAACTGAAGTAGGTAGGTAAGGATCAGAATATATATTCGATTCTTATCATTATGTTTAGGATGAGTTTAAAGTAGTATCAGATTAATAGTAAAATAATAAATCAATTGGAATATATATATAAAAAAAAAGCACATATTTTGATATTGAAAAAAATATTTATCATAGATAAAATTATTTTCTATAATTTTATAATTATAACATTTTGACAGTTGGAAAATTAATCGAGGAATGTTTATTTTATTTTATTTTATTATATAAATTTTAACAATTTTCTTTTATTACTTTTTTAACCATTGAAATGACTTTATTTTGGGCAGTATGAGATAACTAACGATAAACGGATTTGGATTTTCTTGTGTGAAAATTTATATGATCATGTCATGTGTGGAATCATAATTATACAAAGGTGGATTAATGGTGATAAAAGAAGAATGAAAAAAAATTAAAATAGATAGTTACGAAATCATAACTATTGATTTATCTTTTTATGGTTGTGATTTTCCCATATGACCATATCATGTTTTTTTCCCATTTCCAATGATAAACCCAATGATATTTCAGGTTCAGTGGGGTTCTGTTTTGCATGTAGTGTATGATCCTCATCAGCTTAATGTTAGGACAAATATTTACCAATATCTTTATTTTTTTTATCAACTCTCTCCTCCTTTATTTATCTCTTTCTCTCTCCTTCTTTATTTATCTCTTTCTCTCTCTTAAAATGACATAACTTTTTTTTTTTGCAAAGAAATAACATAACTTTACATCCTTTGAAATGACACACACTTTTTCATTAATGGGTAAAGTGTGTGTCATCTTAAAGGACATAAAGTTGTGTCATTTTAAGAGAGATAAAGAGATAGATAAAAGAGAAAAAGAAAGTTGACAAAAAATTAATCGTGTGGATCCTATCCATTTGTGAGAGTAAAATAATATAAATTGTATCGATAAAAACTTTTCCATTCTTTTTATATGTTAAACAACCCAAACCTTCGCCTGCACGTCACGGCTGAGTGTGACGTTTGTGGGTTGGGATTAACTTGTATGGTCTTGTTTCAATGTCTCTCATTTTTTCGTCTAAATAAATGCAAATCATTAGCAAGAGTAACAATAAAGTAAATTATGTAAAAACAGATACTTATGTTTATTTTTAGGGTTATATGTTTATTATGTTGTAGAAAAAATTATTGTGTAATGTTATAGAGATTCATTATACGTGTCATATTTTTTTCTTTTTTCTTTTATTTTAAAATATGTGGGCCCCATAAAATGTTGTGTGTAGGAAAATTTGTTGTGTTATGTTAAAGGAGGAAATGAAAACCCTAATTTTTATACAAATTTTTAATTTAATAATAACTACTTGATAATAATGAAAAAAATAAGAGAAGATTACGGTCATCTTCAAAATAAATAGATTTGTCCACACACACAAAAAATAGATTTTTTTTCTAGTTTATATTTAAATATAGTAGATTTTAATGTTTTTTTGTAAATTATGGGACCAATCAGTCTTTGCAAAACTTATTTTTTATAATTATTATTTAAATGTTGATTTTTATACTAAAGTAATTATCTCTCTCTAGAAATGATTATTATAAATTATAGAGGGTAATAATTCAAATAACTCTTTTTTTAATGAAACATCAAATTAAGTGCTAAACTTAAAGTTCAATACATGATTTGGTACCTAAAGTGTTTGCCTTTTTGGAAAAATTATTTAATCAAACTTCCAAAAAAGTGTTATTCAAATTTACAAATTAATTTTGAAAAATAATTTTTATGAAGGATGGTGTTATTATTAACATAAATCACATATAATAATAATAATGAGCTTTAACATTGTACTAACACAGTCAGTGGTCTACATAATATAAGGATATGTACAAGATATGAACAATTAATCCTAAACATTACTAATTTTTGTGATTTTGTTAAAAAAAAAATGTATCCATTCAAGCGATATGCAAGTCGGTGGATATCAACTTGCATTTTTTCTTTGTTTTGATTACTATACACATTATTTTATATTCAAGCAAATAAAGAAATATAATATGCAATAGAAACCCGAGTCAAATAGTTATTTAATCCTCCCTTCGTCATATAATATTGATCCTCATTTCTTATTATCATGAAAGGGAAAAAATTACATTGTTTATATAAATTGTTTATCTTAAATAATCATATAAGTTCATATGTCATACAATTATTTTATAAATAAAATAATAATGCATTTATTATTGATTAATGTAGTCTACTAGCTGAGTCTCAACATCGAAAGGGACGCGGAAAACAACTTGTATGGTAAGGCAAAGTTAAGAAAAGAAGACAAATAATGAATGTCGGTGTCCCCTCCTTTTATTTAAAATCAATCTTCCACTCATACACGCCGGACAGATATACAACATGCATATCAACCACTTGAAAACTTAATTGATGAAGTTAGTAGTTTTTTTTTTTTTTTTTGGTTTTATAAAAGTTATGTAGGAATAGTGATTGTGTAATCTTATAAAGATTCATTATGCGTGCCATATTTTTTTATTTTTTATTTTGCTTTAAAAAATGTCGGCCCCATAAAATATTATGTGTATAGGAAATTTTTTTGTGTCATGATAAATGATGAATGCAAATTTTTTTTTAATCAAAACTATTGGTTTGTACGGACTACACATAAATAGAGGAACAGAAAGAGGAATATTATGGAGCAACATGTGGCATCTTAAGAGTTGTCCAACCTGTAGGAATGTACAAAAAGAACTAAAAAATTAAACCCAACTATTAACTGAAGTGAATTATATTTAAAATAATAAATTTTTAAAAATAAATCCATGAACCAAATTTAATTTTAAATAATCGATTCATGAATAAAATTGATTTTTTAAAAATTAATCAATAGATTCATGAACTAAACTGATTTTTTAAAAGCTAATTCAAGAACCAAAGTGGTTTAAAAATCTAATTCACAAACAAATTTTTTTTCATTTTTCTCTTCTTTTATTTCTATTTTTTTCTTTATTCTTCTTATTTATTTAGTAACTTTTTTTTAGTTTTATTACTTTTTTTTATTTTTTTATTTTTTTCAAAATAACCTGAATTGATTCCGAACCAAATCGAACCATTTTCGAACTGAATCAAATTGTTATTAACCGAAGTGAGGGTTAAAAAAAAGTTAGATTCTTTTTTAGTACAACAAAAAATTCAATTTCTTAAACCGAATTAATTTAAACCAGTCAATTCAGTTCTACAAAAAAATTAATTCAATTCATACGGCATGAATATTCGGCGTGTGCAAAGAATCATGTTATTTTCTATCTAATTCTTAGCAGTTGATTACAAACTCGACCAATCTAAGTGGTGACCCAAAATTGAAAAAATGAAGCCTCGTGTCTGAGTCAGCAATCAGTGAGTTCAACTCAATCCATACCTAGTGAGCCAAACAGACCTCAGAAAGGTAAAGGTTGCAACTTGGATACAGGTTCATTGATAGTGATACTTAACCGTGGGCGCCCGGTGTATCATAAATCATTTCAAATGCTCTGTTTCTGTTTGATGACGTCCAGCTCATTATTCTTAGACTTCAATATCATTGGATTGGAACTCATCCAAGTTTTTTGTTTTTAGACTTCAAACACTTCTTGAAGACAATTAATGCGACATTTTTTGCCAATATATAACCTTATATAACCTTATAGGAACACACACACACACACACACACACATTAATTTATCCTTATAGGAACACACACACACACACAATGAAGAACTCTTTGAGTTTTACTTGTAGTTTCCCCTGCTAAAACGATAACGTGGTGCCGGCATTGTTGACTATTGTTCATAAAAGGCTTGATCGAGTTGGATAAGTGACACGTGGAAATAAGTGACATACATCATTAATCATATCGTCACCGTGAATTGAAGCAGCCTTCGACAATTGACAATCCAATACTGAAGGCTTTCATGTAGAAGTATACATCCAAGGTAGAGATAGCGAATGCCCATGAGGGATAACATCAATTCTATGACTTAAGTAAGCCTTAGCACATCAACTCGTCACACATGAATAGCACCGTCAACGCTCAAGAAATGAAACCGTAAACATAAAAGAACTGACAAGGTAGAAGCTTACCATCTCAATTTAACAAAATATATTGCTTATAAGAAACATGAAAATTTGTTCCCTCTTTCCCCAACCACCAGTGGATTTCAAGTCAAAATTGATCACCGGTTTACAGATATAAAAGGACTTTAGCCCCAAAATAAAATAAAAAAAGGAAAAGAGGAAAAGAAAATACACCAGAATTATGTAAGAATTAGTTGAAAGATTGCAACAACTTAAAGATAACCAACCCTCTTCATCACGATAAAAACTATTCCAGCAAAAACAACTTCCAAAATGTAACGTTCCCAAACAAGTCATAGGAAAAACCTCCTTCGGCTTGTGTCCATTTCCCCCTGAAAGAGAGAAAAAAAAAGGACAGGAAGAGAATAAAGTAACAATAGACAGTGAGTTAGGAATATAGGAAAAATGCTTCACAAAGTCCGACCAAGATTTGAAACAGCAATATAGAGTTGGTTAACAATAAAATTACCTTGTGCACCCACTCATATTCTCCACACTTAGTGTCAAATGTTCCGTGCTGCAGGCTAATCAACTTCAATGTGAAACGAGGGCCACATTCCTGCATTTTTAAAGTGAAGTTGTTGAAGAGACAAGTTTGGAGACCATAATAAATAAAAATAATGCAAAACTTGACCGAATAAGCTAGAAGAATACTTAAATTCTAGGCAACATTAGAAACAGTTGATCATAGCGAAGGTAAATGCAAGACATGTGCAAAGTGAGAGCAGACCCATATCTGTCATAATCACATTGTAGTTAACTCTCTCTAGATGTGAATACATAATAAATAACCCAACAACTCGTGAAAAAACCATCACTTAATCTTTCACAAAACCTCTCTTCCATAATACCATCTGGATCAATATCACCCTAAATCACAGAAGTCAACTATCATAACCACCAGTTCTACCATATGATACTTAGTATGACACACCATTCAAGGTACTATAACACTAATATAACTTATGTTTTGGCACGCAAGAAGAAAAGCAATGACGAGCAATCAATGGAAAGCATTAAAAAATTAAAAAAATTTAAAAAAAATGATACAATAATTTACATTCAGTAGCCAATAGCCATTGAGTTTTGAAGTGGTGGGAAATGAATAATAAAAAAGAGCAGATACCAACCTGAAGACGGGCAATTGTTTTGTGTTCAGGAACAATCTCACTCTTGCCATCCTTGTCCTTTTTACCTTTAGATTCGGTTTTTTTAATTTCTTTGGTTTCAAAAATGTACCTGAAGTATAAGAATGAATGTAACACAATGTCAGAATTATTAATATTTTGAAACAGATGACAATATAGTAGCCTGTAAGCCTCATGATATATACCTATGATGCCGGAAAAATATGAAGTCTCTCTGGTTGTGGAAGGTGACTACTCGTCTACCTTTAAATTCTGGATCTTGCGGAAAAAGTGATTGTATCAATCTATTAAAACAAGAAATCAGCAAATAAGGAGATATTTGATAACGAAAAATGATATTAGCAAAATAGGAAAGGTAGCCTTAGATTCATTTCGCCTATTTTCATAAGAATTCTTAGACAAATAACTGACAGGCAGTACAAAACTATTTCAAACAGACCTAGCATCTGAATATAACAAAACATTAGAAAAAATATTACAAGTCGCATAAAAATGGTTAACTATAAGTTGAACATAGAATAAGAGAAGAGGGTTACCTTCCAATTCGATACCCTAGACGTGTTGTGAAGTTATTCAGCACAAGCTCAGGCTTGTGACTCGTTGGAGTTCCATGATTCTGCAATGGGACACAAAATGCACACAATAAAAACAAATAAATAATTTATTTTCATTAACATAAAATGACAAGCTTAATCTCAAAAATAAATTCATCTACCAATCTTTCCTGTTAACACAGGTTGAACCGCAACTTGGAATTCATCTGATATTGGTAACACAAGTTGCAGGACTTATAAGATTATATTTCTCACGGTGAATAATAATAAAAAATGGTGAGCACCTCTTGACTTAAACTGTCATAATACATTTTCTTACTCCCTCTCTCTAAGAATTTAAGTGGAAAAATTATTGTTCATCTACTGCAGATTATGAATATTATCATATAGCAACATCAATCAGAAAACCGGAAATTATATATATATATATATATATATATATATATTATTGTTATATTTATAAATAACAAACTTCAAACCTTGAGATCCTTGCGCAAAACAAGCTTTGAGAGCTTGAAATGAGCAGTAGGTCCATCAGGTAAGCCAATGATTAAGAGAGCATCTGCAATTCATGGGAGCAAAGAATTAAAAACTTGTAAGCACTAAGAACATTAAACCCTGAGATCTAAAGACAAAAAAGCATCTTAAAAAATGATTTTTAAATAATATAAAATCTGTATAAGACCTATAGCAGAAAGCACCACCTACCTGGTTCCCTGCGATTGGTGTGAACAACTATCAAAGAAGTGAAGTCCTTGTTCCTTGCATATTCTACAATCTGCAATCCAAAATGAAATTAGAAAGAAAAGTTCGAATATAATAAGCAGCATGTTTTTCACTCACATGGGGAAGAGACACCCAGCACCTTTTTTAAATCATAGGTTCCTCTCTTGAAGTAATGTGCATTTGGTATAAATGAAAGCAATTCTGATATGAAAGCAGGTCCCCTCTGCAGATCAAGTCATGTTTCAACCAAAAGATGGAAACATGTCAGTACTATAAACAAGACAAGATTTACTCAGACCCCATTCTACCCCTAAAAGTGAGAACCAAAAAGACAAAAGCAAATTAAGGAGGAAAGGGTCTATGCTTAAATGTACTAAAGACAAACTTGAGATTACAAACAATGGCATATACGAAACATACTGTAGAATTGAAGCGGCAAGTGGTGATTAATATCTTGGGAGTTTGTTGCTTTTTTAAAATCGAACTGAATTCATCAGCATCATTTCCAGCAAAAAACTGCAAACAAATACAATTCAAGAGTCAGCAAAAGTAATTTGAAAAAAAAAATGTTAGTGTAGTTGTAAAGGGATTGTTAAATTCAAAACAAACTGTCCTCCATAAAAAACTAGTTATCCATTCCCCCTCAATAATAACTTTCATTTCGTTTGCAAATTCCATAGTTTATAATCATCTCCTACTAATCACTTAAGATTATTGATAAAATCAGATTGGTCTGCTTCAAGTTATATTGATGGAATAAGCATCATCTGTAATTCTAATTGGGATTAGCACCGATAATTCTAATCTTAATCAGCATCACCTCAAACAAAGGATATTATATCAGTAAACACACATTCTGCAACTAAAATATTGAAATCTAATCTTAACACATTTTCAACAATAACCAGCGCATAATCTAAGTTCAAATTTCAAAACCTCTTCGTCATCGGGCATGCAAACGGTCTCGTCGATTTCCCTGGTGTTCTCGATGGTACGAGGTACCTCCTTCTGCGGAGGCTGCAGGAACGTAAAAGAAACAAACATCAAAATTCAAAGCAAACAACAAAAAACGATGTTGAAATTGTTGAGAGAGAAAGAGAGTGAGGGGAACCTCCTCACCGAGCTCGAGAGCTCTCTTGTGAGCAGCGTCACGAGCGTTGGCCTTGGCGCGCTTCTCGAGCTTCTTCTGACGCTTGGCCTTGGCATGAACCTCTGATCTCTTCTCCTTGTTTTTGATCATCGAAGGAAGCAACTCCTCCTTGTTCTTTTTCTTCGTTATTGATTTCCTCATCGAACCTTCTTCGCCATCGTCGCTTCCTGAACCCTCGCTCTTCTTCCTCTTTCCCCCCATTGTTGGTGACCGTAGCAACCACTTGAAGTTTACGGCTTTCGAAGGAGAAGACAGAAAAACAAAGAAGAGTGAAGATTTTTCTGATTAGGGTTTTGAAAGAGGGGTCACTGGGGTCTGTTCCCCTGTTCGCTTCCCTATGGATTTCCCTGTGCACACCCAATCGTATCATTACATATAAGCTGACAAAAAAAGAAAGAAGATATTATTACTAAAATAATGTTTCTATCATTTTTTTTTTTTTTGATAAACATGTTTCTATCATATTATGATTATCAATTAACATTTATTATTTATTGTGATTAATAATTAGTTAATAAATTTAATTTATAGAAGTAATAATTATTAATTAGCAAAAATCAATTATTAAGATATAATAATATTATTATTTAATAATAATAATATCTTTAAAAAAATTTAAACTCCTTTGTATTAATTCAAACATCTATCTCTTCTCATATATCTAGTGAATTTTGATAACATATGTCAATTTTTTTTTTAATAAATTCATCTATCTCTTCTCATATATCCAGGTGAATTTTGATAACATTCAAAGGAGAATATGTTTATATTTGATGCTCATCAAAAGATTATAAATTTGGTAACATATGTCTATATTTGAAATTTTAATATTATAGAGTGTTTTGAATAAGGGAAAAAATATCTAATGTTATTTTATACAATTTTATTTAATGTTAACGGAAATGACATTGTTTTTTGGATTGAAAAATTACAATAATAAAGATTATTATAATCCTGAAATAAATAAAACTTACAAATACCCCATGATTTTTGTTCATAATGATGTTATTGCAATGAATATTAGATAAAATTATCTAAAGTAACTTTAGTAAAAACGAACCTTTGCATAATATCATATTGAGAAATGTTATACTTATTACCTTTTTTTTATTACTACCTCTTATTACTAAATCTTAACCGTTGATTTTTACCAATTTAACAGTTATATTTTTTCTTTGTAAGCTATAATTTATTGGATCATACTTATTCATTAATTATTAATTTTTAATAAATTATAGCTATTAGATTGACGGAAATCAACGGTTAAGATTTAATAATAAGAGGTAATAAAAAAAAATGTAAAAATGTATAACTTTTTTATTTTTTTGTTAGATAATTTTTTTCTGTATTTGATAACTTCTAAAACCACTCCCATAAAATCCGATTGTAAAAAATATTTTTTTATTTAATTGCATATATTAAGTTTTGGGAAAAGTGTTTAAAGTTATCTCCGATGAACTCAAAATGATAATATTTTGAGATTATAAGATTAAAAAATTACAATAATAAAGATTAATATAACAATGCAATATATTATAATTATAAAAATACCTTGATTTCCATTTTAAAATTATATCATTTTGGACTTAGCGGAGATAACTTAAATCATTGACTAGAGAAATCCATTACCCTTAATTTTTTTTTCACTTTTTTCTTATCAACCTTCTATGTTTTCTTTTCATTTGGCAATTTTATGTATAGAAGCAAGATGTTGGATTTTTTTTTAATAAATCATCTTATGTGTTATTTATTTATTTTTTTGGTAGACATCTTATGTGTTATTTCACCAAAAAAATATGACTATATTATGTTAAAGAATCATAATTATTAATGGGCAAATCAATACTAATGAGAGATAATAGAGAAAATATATTAAAATAATAAATAACAAAATCATCATCACTCACCTATCAATGATTAAGATTCTTTCACATGATATTATTATATTAAATATACTTTATTCACATTTATCTCAGTTACCACTAACACCACCAAACACATGGAGTAGGGTAATTT
This sequence comes from Gastrolobium villosum, assembly GCA_032173675.1. NCBI lineage: Eukaryota > Viridiplantae > Streptophyta > Magnoliopsida > Fabales > Fabaceae > Gastrolobium > Gastrolobium villosum. The sequence goes on from JAVKPL010013891.1 coordinate 99,284, forward strand.
TAACTTAACCAGTAATTTCAAGTTTGATTCTTTGGAAATACAATTATATTAAAATTTGATAAGGAGAATTTTGCTATCTATGTAATTCTACCCGATTTGAATCGCATTAATTGTGCTACATAATATAAAAAATAAAGTTACCACCTAATTCAGAAATTAAAAAAGACAAAGTTGGTAAGGACAACTATCCTTAGCGATAATTACTGAAGTCACTCTCTAAGAGGGCACGGATGAGTTTAGGGTTACAATCAAAAAGATTTTCAAGAAACTTATACATCAAAGCTTATTTAAAATTAATTTTATTCTCTGAAGTCTTATTAACTAATCTATTAGTTTAATGTATAATAAAGTTCTGATGAATAAATTTATATAATACAGTGGACGCACCAAACACCTAATAAGATTATTTTATATTTTATAGCGTGCCGCAAACTCTCTTATTATTTATTTTTATTTTTTTGGTACATGCAAACTCTCTTATTAATATTGTATTAGGTAAACATTGTTTTTATGTTTATTCTAAGTGAAAGCTATCACTGTAGAGTGATTGGTGATTTTAAATTAATTTTAGATGTTTGGTAAAATGTGAGTGAAAAACATAGTTCAATAGTTTTAAATGGTGGGGGTGTAAAACCCTTTACATTTTTTTTTTACAATTCTAGGGGATCCGTTTCGGGTGTAAAGATTTTGGTGATGTTTTGATTATGAAGGATTATATTTAAATTAATTTTAATTTTCAAACATTTGATCTATATTTGTATATTCAATTTTAAATTATATTTAAGTGATATGTTTTATGAGTTAAATATATAATATCTAATTTAAAAGATATATAATATCTAAAAAGACTCTTTATCAATTGAATTTTGTTTGAACTCAGGTTTCAGTCATAAATTGGAGTACGTTTGGTATTTATTGAAAGGAAAAAATGTTTGTGAAGGTATTATGCACATAAGTTATTTATGATATTAAAATCTTAAAAAATTATAAATATAAAGATTATTATAACTCTAAAATAAATTAAATTTATAAAAATAATGTGTATTATAATCTTAAAAAATTATAAATATAAAGACTATTATAATCCTAAAATAAATTAAATTTATAAAAATACTATGATTTTTGTCCCCAAATAACGTTGTATTGGATTTATAATTTTTTTTTCCTGCAAAAAAAAACAAAATGGTTCATTGGAATGATCTGGGGTAAGGAGACACTTAATATAGAAGAATCTCTCTCCTTTTGTGGTGCCAGTGCTAGTGCCAATATAAGCCACAAAGACTTGGTGTGTTGGTCTGACAAATGTGAACCACCAGATTCTGATTTTTCCATGTAAACCTATCCTATGAGAGATTCTGCATGCCACATGGCAACTAGCCATCAAATTTTTGGTTCACGTTCCTATCCTTTAAGATAAGAACCCTTCATACATTAACAAAGTTGCATTTCCTTTCCCATTCATCAATCAATCATACAAAGCAGCACAACAACTCAGTAATCTAAATCATGGCTTCTGTGTGTGCTTCCTCTGCCATTGCAGCTGTTGCCATCTCCACCCCAAGGCAAGTAATTTCTCCACAACCCCATTACTTGCACATGTTATGTATTTATGTAACCAGTAATGCAAACAGCACATGAAATGTTTTATGTATTGCCACAGTTAAAATGATGAAAACCCTACTCTTAGTTAATGCATACTTATGTTAACCTTGACTTACTCATGCAATGAAATTCAAGCTAGTAGTATACTAAACAAAATCTTAAAAAGATAATAATGAAATTGCATGCAGTTCCCAGAAGAATGGATCAACCTTGGGAATCACAAAAGCTTCTTTTCTTAGTGGGAGGAAACTGAAGGTGAACAACTTTACAGCACCAGTTGGAGGAAGATCCACCACTACTGTGTGTGTAGCAGCTGATCCTGACAGGCCACTGTGGTTCCCAGGAAGCACCCCTCCTCCATGGCTTGATGGCAGTCTTCCCGGAGATTTTGGGTTTGATCCTCTAGGTCTTGGTAAGCTATTATCAGCATTCAAAATTTGCTATCACTGAATCAGCTCAAGTAGTAGTCATTATCCCTTATTGGGAAATTCAAGTGACCACAAAAGTGGGTTGTGGTGTGTAAAGAACCAAATCAACCCAAAAGCTTAAGCTAATAGGTAAGGGCTTTTTAATGATTTTATATATCTCAACACGCTTCCTCACACGAGAGCCCACTGGGCTTGAAGAGTGTTTATATATCTCAACACGCTCCCTCACACGAGAGCCCACTGGGCTTGAAGAGTGGACAATGCACATGCCCACCTACCTCTGCAAAGAAAGAAATTCCACTAGAAAGAAAGTGGGGGCGGTGAGATTAAATCAACCCAAAAGCTTAAGCTAGTAGGTGAGGAGTTTTTAATGATTTTATATATCTCAACATGATGATTCAACAGGATCTGATCCTGAGAGCCTGAGATGGAATGTTCAAGCTGAGCTTGTTCACTGCAGATGGGCAATGTTAGGTGCTGCTGGCATTTTCATCCCAGAATTCCTAACAAAGATTGGTATCCTTAACACCCCTTCATGGTACACTGCTGGAGAGCAGGAATATTTCACAGACACTACAACTCTTTTCATTGTTGAGCTCATTTTCATTGGTTGGGCTGAGGGTAGAAGGTGGGCTGATATCATCAAGCCAGGGTGTGTCAACACTGACCCTATCTTTCCCAACAACAAGCTCACAGGAACTGATGTTGGGTACCCAGGTGGGCTTTGGTTTGACCCACTTGGCTGGGGAAGTGGTTCTCCTGAGAAGATCAAAGAGTTGAGAACAAAGGAGATCAAGAATGGGAGATTGGCCATGTTGGCTGTGATGGGTGCATGGTTCCAGCACATTTACACTGGCACTGGTCCTATTGACAACCTCTTTGCTCACCTTGCAGATCCTGGCCATGCTACTATTTTTAAAGTAAGTTCAATCAACATTTAGGTCTTTATTTCATACTTTAGACTTTTAATTTATTGTTTGTGCTGACTTCAATTTATCTATTACTGATACAGGCTTTCACTCCAAAGTGAGGAGGGGTTAGAATAACTCTTTAAGATTGCAAGCCTTGGAGAAACATTGGTGAACCTGTTTTACTATGTAGTAAGGCTTAAATGTTTTTAGGGAGGAGTGTTTATGTTGGTGAAAGCTTGTAAAATGGCTACTTCTATGTCATGCACAGTTTTATGATTCAATGTACAAATACCGGTTTAAGTTTAGATGCCTTGAATGTAAATTCATGAAGCAATCACATTTTTGCATGGATGATAGGACCGCAGTGATATCTGATGGTAACTAGCGCAGGGCATATTAGATCTTCCTTGCTCTTTAAACGATTATATTACTCTGATGATTTCAACAGAGAAAATGAACAGAAAAATATGTGAAATTTAAGCATACGATTTCATCATTTTTTTTTTAATTTTAAGATAACTCGTAAACCATTCATGAAAACTCTAATACCATAATAAACAACCACCACATTTCACCAAATAGTTCAAACTACTAAGAAAATGATTATTTCTCTTATAACTCGATGTCTTCACTTATTTTAATATTATTTCTCTTTAACAGTTTATTGAGAAAATGATTATACTTATTATCATGCAATGTTAGTACTAATACAAAAAGATGGAATATATTAATGTTTTCAGTACTTGCATAACACAGTTATTCTTGCTTCCTATTTTTAATAGCAGATGTTTAAGTGGGAATTTTTTTTTTTAGGATAAATAAAATAACAAGAAGAATCATTTTCGAGTCTTGTGTTTCTTTCATCCTCATTCTTTGAAACAATTCCTTTCATTCAAGCTAAGCTGCCTTGGTTTCTGTAAGTGAGGAAAAAATGCTATTCCTCACCTGATTCAATAGTCAAAATCCGCAATAAATGTTATTCCTAAGGCAATTGTGCTTTGAGTTCATCACTATCATGTAGCACCTTCGCAAAATATCCAAGCAAGTTGAAACATACAGTCAATTCGTGGCTTAGATCATCAATAATCATCAGCAATCTTCTAAAATAAACTATTTTTGGTTCCAAGGCCATATATAAAAACTTCAACTTATTGACATTATCCTACAAGTACGTATGGAGTATGGATAATTGCAATAGCCATATAGCCATAGCATACAATCACTGCACCTCTTTATTGAACTTTCCATTCCTTCTTTTTTACTCTTTAGCCAAGAGTTTTCAACTTCCATGAATAAAATTTATCGTATAGCAACTCATCACAAGTAGTAATAAAATAAATAATCTTCATGTGGACACCAACACTTGTCTTCATCACTTTCAAATTCTCAAGTGCCAACATTTTGTTTCTTGCTAAGGTTTCCTGTAATGAAAACCAAAGTAAACAATGAATCCAAGGAGATAACATGAAATAAAAAACAATACAGTTTTCCTAAATTCCTTGAAAAGCTTTAAGTTAACAACACAATATTCTTCCATAGCTTCTTATTCCCTTGTCTTGAGCTAAAAACATTATGATTTTCATTTAACTATGCCCAGCAAATATGTGTTCCTAATGTTTCTTTCTTCAAATTTCATTCTGTAAACAATTTTTTTCCGAATCTTCCATTATCTTGTCACATTTTCTTTATGTCCAACATTCATCTCTGTAAAGAACCTTGGGATACACCACCCAAAAACTAGCTCAAAGGGTGGGAGTGCCCAAGGCCTTATGGGACTATATATCTCAACACGCCCCCTCACACGAGAGCCCATTGGGCTTAAAGAGTGGACAATGCACAGGCTCACCTACCTGTGCGAAGAAAGAAATTCCATAAGAGAAAGTAGGGGCCGGCTTGGCTCAGTGGTAAGCTTGCTTACCGTGATGTAAGAGAAAGTGAGTGGGTATTGAACTGGGTCGGCCCTTAAAGTAGGGGGCGGTGAGAATCAAACACTAAGGCTCTGATACCATGTCAAAGAAGAGCTAGCTTTTGGGGTGGTGTATCCCAAGATTCTTTACAATCTCTAATAGATAATTCTAAAGATAGATTCATTCCTTATCAGTCTATAGCATAATTTAAGAACAAGCAAAAGAGTACTCCAATTTTTAAAGGATATCTTACCTCCAAAGCTCTTGCTCCATAGGACCTGACCATCAATTCCAGTAAGATGTTGATCATCAAGACGTTTCCATGTTTTAATTGACTTGACATCTCCCCAACTTCCTTTTTCTGTTTTCTCCAAGCTAGCTACCACCACTCTTGCTCTCCTAGGCCATCCAGCTTTTCCATAAGCATGGTATCCAAATCCTCCACCATAACAAAGTTGTATACCTGTTAACTTACCACAGAAATCATTGATGTGATCATGGCCAGTGAAAACTCCCTTCACATCTCCTGCTTCAACCAAGGTTGTGAAGAAGCCAGAGTTCACAGAGGCAGAGCTAATGCCATCCGGTTCCAGTTTCACACCTGTGAAGTTTGATGAGTCAAAACTAGCATATTCCGGTAGCGGGATGTGAAAGTATGCAAGACCAGGAGCAGCTTCTTTCTGAGGCAATGGTCTATCTATGTATGCTTTCTGCAAAATAAAGAAATAGAAAGTGGTCAATCAAAATATTAACAATGAAAAGAACTGAAAAACAAGTCACATGCTTAATGAGGATCCACAAAAACTTCCATTCATAAGCAGTTACTAAACCCCAAAAGCTAGTTCAAAGGGTGGGAGCCCAAGAACTCCACATTAGTTGATCCAACCAATGTGAGACTATATATCTCAACATACCTGTGCTAAGAAATTCCACAAGAGAAAGTGAGTGCTAAACAACCCCAAAAGCTAGCTCAAAGGGTGGGAGTGCCCAAGGCCTTATAAACTCCACATTAGTTGTTCATCCAACCAATGTGGGACTATATATCTCAACATACCTGTGCTAAGAAATTCCACAAGAGAAAGTGGGGGACGACGAGGCTCTGATACCAAGTAAAGAACCTTGGGATTAGGGGTGTAATTAGGCCAGGCCAGGGCAGGCTTTGGCCTTCATGGCCTAGGCCTACACATGAAAAAATTGAGCCTATCTGGCCTATGAGCCTATCAAAGGCTTAATTTAAAGGCCAAGCCTGCCCTATTAGTAAAAAATAAAAAGCCTACATGGCCTATGAGGCCTTTTAGGCCTATCATATTGCGAATCAAATTTAAATAAAAATATTAAATATCTCATTCATTAAACAATATTTCTAGCATGGGTCCAAAATATTAAAATTCTACAACAGATTTTTTAACAAAAACACAGATTATAAAATTTCATGACAACAAATAAATATTAAATATTAGGTTAGGTTATCTAACTTTTAGAATAAATAAATAAATATATAAGATTTTTTTATTTAAATATTAAACAGGCCGGCCTACAGGCTAAAAGGCCAGGCATTCTATTTGCAGCCTACGGCCTTGTTTCTAAATAGGCTCATCGACGAGCCTTAACCTGTTCTAATTTTCTCATAGGCCAGGGCAGGCCAGGCTTTTCGCAGGCCAGGCCATAGGCCCCTGTAGGCCGGCCTGGCCCATTTACACCCCTACTTGGGATACACCACCCCAAAAGCTAGCTCAAAGGGTGGGAGTGCCCAAGGCCTTATAAACTCCACATTAGTTGTTCATCCAACCAAAGTGGGACTATATATTTCAACAGATACTAAACAAGAAAGAGAAACAGGATAATTGGGTTTGCAGGATCTTAGAAGTCAAATGTTTTGTAGCTAGAATACAACTAGATAAGATAATGGAACAGATGAGACAGTACCCTAAGCTTTGCAGATGTTCGTTGGAACCAAAGTTGCTGGGAGGGCTTGATCCAATCATAACCAAAAATTAAAGGAACTTTGGAATAATCTCCACTATCAAGAAAGTATAGATTGAGCACTGATTTATTTTCAAAATCAGTTCCTTTAACTCCTCCAACCTCCAAGTTGTAGTTCCCAAAACCATCAATGATGTGTACTTCTGGAGGATTGAGTTTAGATAAAGTGTTTTTCATCCCAACAATATGTTTCATCACCCCTTCCCTAGAGAGGGATCCTTCCTGGTCATGGTTTCCCAAAACAGCTACCCAAGGAATGTTTGATGCAATTGCAGGAGCAAATGCAGCATCCAATGATTTAGCAGAATCCGAGGAATCAAACCCAAAGATATTATCTCCTGTCACACCACAATAGGTTATCTCATATCAACAACCAAAGAAACTTGTAACTATAACTTGCTTACATGTGCAAATGATGATTTAAAAAAAAAAAAAAAAATTACAAGCCCCAAAACAATACAATACTAAAATCCATTTCATTTCCATCCAGGTACAAGTAATTGGAATAACATCATGCCCATTATGGAAACAACCTCATTGTCTTTGAAAGTTACATTAATGGTTTTATATATTTCAACACGCCACCTCACAAGAAAGCCTTCTGGGCTTGAAGGGTGGATTATACACAGACTCACCTACCTGTGTTAAAGATGAAATTCCACTATACCAAAACATGTGGGACGGTGACTTCACATATTCTTCCAGTACACCGAAACTGTGATACCATATAAAGAATCAATTTAACTCAAAAGCTTAAGCTCTTGGGTGAGATTAGATTAATGATTTTATATATTTCAATTCATTGTCTTTGATTAGTTAAAGATGTTTTAATTGCCCCAGTACCAAAACATGTTCACTTCACATATTCTTCCAGTAAGTAAGCTATCAAATCACTGGGGTGTTAATTATTGAAAGAATGAAGGAAAAAGGTCCTTTTTATCCAAAAACAAGAGAAGAGAAGCTAAAAAACTAAAAGCTACAATTAGAGAGAAATGAAAAAAAAAAAAAACTGAAAACCATAAACAAGACAAGTATTGAATACCAGTGAAGACAATAAGATTAGGCTTTTCAGCAAGGATCATCCTGTGAATGAAAGCAGTAGTGTTGAGGTCAGAACAAGAAGCATTCTGTGAAGGGAGCACATCCAAGCACAGTGTAGTCTTGCCATCTGCATAGTGCATATCTGCCACCTGCAATATCTTGAATTCTCCATTTTGACCAAACCTCAGCTTCTGGTTTTGTTGTTGTTGTTGTTGTTGTGGTGGGGACACTTGTTTCACCGCCAAGGTGCATATAGGAATCCAACAAAACGATGAGACCAACACCACCAAAACAATAGAATCCAAACCCATTTTCCTCTTGGTGCCAAAAACACTTCTTTCACTCAAGACCATCACTGTTTTGGGAATTTGGGTGCACAAAACCAATCAAAATCTCAACTTGTTCAGCTGCTACAACAGCACCTGCACCTGGTGGTGTTGGGGTCTCTAGGCTATGGATGCTGATGTTGATGAGAGTAGGAAGAAGATAGAAGTTAGAGCTCAGCAACTTGGAAATGAAAGTAAAGTCCTTAGCTTTTATCTTCTTGTTGATGAATATTTATCATTGGACCAGTTTCATTGTACTGTTTAGGAGAAAAGAAAAAGACAAGACAACTTAAGTATGGTAACTGACAAGGAACAAGAAATAAATCTTGGGGATGTCTTTGTCTAGTTGATGATAAGAATACATTAATTGATTCAAAGTAATTTTTTTTTTTTTTGTTTTGTTATCCTGATTCAAAGTAATTAACTAATTATGTATGTGCCAACTTGAGCAACAAATCACAAAGATTTATCTGGTCCAATCAAAGCTATAAAACTGAATTCATTGTAAAAGTAATAAATAAAATGGAAACAATGAAATAAAAAGGAGAAATTCGCTTAAAAAAATAGAAAAGAAAAGAAAAAAGAATTTTATACAAAAAGGAGAAAAACTTTTGAAATAATGCAATTCGCTTTTTCAGGTGATTGATCAATGATGGATTGCATTTTTAACATTTTTTTTTTAATTTTAGAAAAAGATAATAATTTTTACATAAACAGAAGTATAGTTATTAAATAATAAGAAAATTCACTTTGAATTAAAATTTAAATTCATGAGATATTAACTGATTAATTAGTGCATACATATAATGGACAAGGAAAAATGATAGCAAAAAAAGTAAGTAGATAGGAAAATACTGAAAAGCTTGTAACCTTGATGTAGCACATAATTTTTGGCCAACCAATATCAGACCATAACCCGAATTTAATATGCGTGCAAACTAAGAAGGTATGGCATTTACTTCTTTGACAGCACACTGAATATGTCACCCAATAAATTTTAGATTAACGTTGTCATTATATTCAGTGCAATTATGTATATGAAATCTTACACATTAGTGGAGAGTGAAAGAATTTGAAAAAAGAAAAAATTGACTAATATTTTTATTTGAGATCCCCTCTTGTTTTCCTTTGTCTGGATATAGAAAGATGCATGTGATCACAATAAGTTATTGGTATGTCACCCTCTTCCTTCGTTGATTAACATGGTCATTAAATTCACCTAGCAATTATTGTATATGAAATCTAATGCAGAAAAAGATCTCAATTCACAAGCAAACAAATCCCAAAGTAAAATAAGAATCCACCCTTTATTATTTATTTTTATCCCCTCTTTTTTTCCTTTGTCTGGATATAGAAAGATGCATGTGATCACAAAAATCTTGCTCAGAAGCCTTCCTCCTTTGTTCTCATTCATTGGTTTTTATATATGTTTTGCCTCTTGAACAAGTTAGTTTAATCTTATTTAATACATTTTTTTATTTTTTATTTTTACAAAGTATGCATCTCCATTTGGACGTAAGCACCAATAGGATAATCAATGCCCATAGTAAAATCTTTCATAAGGTCACTGTCATGATTCATTCACTCTTCAACCCTGAATTGGTATCAAACAGTTCATAGCTTACGTCTGCAAGTCACTTGAATTATATTATAATTAACCCAAATCTTCATTCTTAGCCTATGAACACCTATTGATTCACAAATGAAATATTTAACATTACCAGTTTAAAATTATTAATAAAATTACTATACTTATTAATAAAATTGTTCTAAAATAAACTTATAATTGAAGTAAATTAGTAAAAGTACACTTATCTTTAAATTTTAGTTGATAAAGATTATGATTATTAGTTTCCTTATGTTGCTTTTGAAAATGGGAAATGATAATGATCTAAGTCCAGACAGCTGTTAATTTTGCCTTCACATGGAATTTTGGATATATCATATGTTTTTCCACTTGTTAGGTCTTGTTACTGTTCTGTCCATGACACTATCACCGTCTGCTATGACTAGTAAGCAAAACACCATAATTCAAGGTATGTAATCCAAAGTCAAATAAGAAGCTATCATAACAGTTACAAGTCACCTTCTTCGTTAACACACATCACTCATCAGCTCCCTAATCAGGTACTATTCTCCTAAGAAATCAATAGAACTAATTAATGTGATGTGGTTATGAAAAAAAAACAAAAAAAACAATAATTCAATCAGAACTTACACACTGAAAAGAGGTTTACTATTCAAGTCTAATCCCAAGCTGGGCCTCATTGAATCACCTAATCATCAAAACGAAATTCTAATGGGTAAAGTGTGTGTCATTCTAAAGAATATAAAGTTGTGTCATTTTAAGAGAGAGAAAGAGAGAGTTGACAAAAAAATTGGGCTTTGTGAGAGTAAAATGATATAAGTTGTGACATTTAGGATAAACATTTTTTCCAATTCTAATTCATGAATCTCAAGTTGGGCATCATTTGTGACTTTTGCATTTGGTTTAATTCATGAATTAACTCACTTGAGCAAACATTTTTCCAATGCATGTTTAAGAAATTAAAACTAAAGCCTTCTGACATATGCGTTCGGGCGTGGTGAGGGATGTAAATGAGCTGAGTCAAGCCAAGTTTTAACTTAAACGAGTCAAATTTATGAAAAATATTTTGAGTTTGGCTTGGCTCATTAGCTTGGTATAAACTAAATTCTAGGCTTGGTTATAAAAAATTAAAGACTTGACTCATTTATAATTGTAAAATATATTTTTTCCAAACTCAGTGACGTCTAAATGTTGAGGCTATAAATGCATCAAATTCTCTATTCCTTAGAAAAAATAATTATAAAACTCACTCAATCCACATATATTTTAAGATCGAATAATGAGTTATACAATTTCTTCTTAAACATTGATCCAACTTATGATGACTTAATAAACCAAGAGAACGTGCCATCAACGCCGCTTGCAATGCAGAAAAGAACACACACACACACAAAATTTGCGACGACTTCACTGAGAAAAAGTACCTGAGTTTGGTCAGTTTGGCCATTATGGAGTTAAAACAATAGTAAAAAAATAGGGTTACAAAATACGGTTAATGATTTAACGACATAAAAATATATTATTTATTATAATAATATATCGAGTCACACGGGCTTTCAAGCCAAGCCTCATTAAATTAAGCTTGAACTTGTTTGCTAAACAAAATTTTTTTTAAAGCTTGAGCCCGTTATATTTATTAAACAAATCAGACCAAGTCAAACTTAAAACAAGTCAAGCCTTAGACCCTTAACAAGCAGCTTAACTCATTTACACCCATATGAGTGGCAGTCATCTACCATATTTTATCAAACACTTAAAAGATCATAATGTTTTTAAAGATGTTATAACAATGACTTTTTGGCCACTTTAATGCAAAAAATGAAACAAATAATCATTTTAAGCGCACATTTCCCATGCATGTTTTATTCACATTAAATGGATAAATAATTTGCTTAAAAAATTAAGAATTCACTTTTTCACATTCTCAAAACGATATAGTTTTGAGGCAAAAATCAAGGTATTTTTTAATTATAATTTATTTCAGGGTTATAATAGTCTTATTCATTATAATTTTTTAATTTTTCAACCCAAAACGTCATCGTTTTAAAAGTGAATGTAGATAACTTGTCTACATTCACTTTAGAAACATTAAAGCCAAAAACTAAACTAGTGATATGTGCACTACAAGGATGAAAAGGCGTATAACAATTCCATTGTTACCTTAAGGCATCTAAGAGTTCTAAAGGACTACCAAACTCTGAATCTCTCTACACTAAAAGATTTAGTTGGATCTAGTGATATATCTCTTTCCAACACTAGATAGTAAATTGCATCCCTTTAACTTCAGTACCATGAAAAGTTAGATATTATGGTGGTACTCAGAATTCATGCCAATGTATTATGGTTAGGGATTTAGACATTCACTGAATATCAATGTTACCATGTTAAAACATGCAAATTGAAGACCCATTTTAGAACATGAGATCTTGATCTGCAAATAGCATAGCTTCTAACAATTATTAAAGTTTTGCTGCAAAACATTTCTTTATGGATTCAAGCTTTCCCACGAAAGAAAGAAGCCTGACTAAAAGGACCAGTGGACATAATCCACAGCCAAATATATTACTTCATCTACACTAGCCATCAGGGCACTCATGAACCATCATTTCAAAGCTGAAAAGCCGGATTCAAGAAGATATTAATGCATTACAACTCCAAACGTAGCTGATGCATAAAGATTTTATACAATATCACACCAACCTACATGTCTAGAACACATACAATTCATGATTCCATTAAATAAACAACAAAGAACAAAGCAAGACTTATAAGATATCAAGATGATAATTTTACAAAACCAACCATTGTAAAAAGAAAAACATCAAGCATTCTTATTTTTTACTCCAGCAGGAGAGGACTTGAACCAAGGTACCCAGACAGAAGTTGTCTTCTGATACAACCTAAATGCCTCTACTCTACTTTCTTGTTTCAGCATTCGGTCCTCCACAAGCTTAGTCACATAAGCCAAACACATGGTATTAACCAATGCTCCAATGAAGGTCCATCCATTTCCCAGGCTCCATGCAAATACAACTAGTCCCCACCACCAAAGCTGCTCACCAAAGTAATTCGGATGCCGGCAATAATACCATAAGCCATTGTCAAGAACAGGGACAGGGCGTTTACCAAGTCCTTTTAACTTGTTGTTTCTACTCACAAAACCATAGAGCTGTGTATCAGCAAAGTATGCTATGACAATGCCACATAAACAGACAACAATAGCTACCAAGTCCCAGATGCTCAAAGGCTTATTGACAGAGTGGACAACATACAAGGGTAGGGACAATCCAATCAAAAACATCTGCAAAGATGAGACAAAACATCAACATCAACATCACTTTATTCCAAACTAGTTGAGATCACCGTCCATGAATCAAAATAAAAAGCAAGAAAAGATAGAGGGAAAATAAAAATAAATAAATATAGTAACAAAACTAAAAAAAGCCGTCTTAGACATCACAAATAACAAGTCTATCCCTCCACTCTCCAGTTTTCTCCACGTCCTAAGACAAACCAAGCACCCATTTCAATAAAAATATAAAACCAGTAATCTCACCCAACAATTTAAATTTTTGGATTAAATTGGTTCTTTATATGGAATCAGAGCCTTGGTATCATAAGTTTGATCCTCACAACCCTCCACTTTCTTTATAGTGGAATTTCTTAGCACATGTAAGTTGGACCTGATTCATTATCCACCCTTTAAGCCCGATGGGCTTTCGTGTGAAAGGGAGTATTAGAGAAATATAAAATCAAGCCTCGTATAATAGATTAAGCTTTGGGTTGAATTGGTTATTTACACCAACTAAACCAAACGGGCAATTCACCAAGCAGGTGGAGGGGGTTAATTTAAACTTCATTTCAACACCCATGGATGGTAAAGAAAGCAAGAAAAAACTTACCTGCTGGGAGATATAAACAGCAAAGAAGGAAACCCACCACCATTGCTGTCCATACTGTTTGCTCATCTCAGTGAAACGCCAATCCTCCCTATCACCCCATTGCCACCTTTCTCTCCTGAAGTAGTTATGTGTGAGCCTAATACTCCACACCCAAGTCAAGAAGATCACAATTTTGGACCTCCACCAATCATATTGAGCCAAAGGGTGAGTTGCATAGTAATGAACAAGCATCACAGGTATCACTGTCCAATAAGGGTCAATCATCTGCACCATCACTAGCAGCAAAAGATGTCAACTTTAAAGGAACCCCAGAAAGAAAAATGTGTATTGAAGGAAGAAGAAAGGGGGAAAATTGTACTTACCCAATGACTATTCTGGATTTGGCCTATGATCCAGAAGAGGACATTGACGTTGAAGAAGAAAATAACATTGGCTAATAGCAGAGGGTGGTGATAGCACCATGCCCACAATGAAGTTGACCAAAAAGATGGAAACTTTGGGTCAACCCCAGAGGCAATTGCTGAGTTATAGTTGTTGAGGAATGAGAGATAGAAGATGATTGAGGGGAGAGGAACCAAGAATGCTATGACAGCGTTCTTCACATTGCGACCATTACCCATTGTGTCTTGCTCAGTGCCCTTTGAATCTTTCTGATCCTGTCTTGTGCAAATGTGTATGTGTGTTGGAGCTACTTATAGCTTCCATTTTAATAGAATGATTATGAAAAGTAAATTCTCACTAATGCAACTTGAGTGAATTAGACTAATTATTAACAAATATGTTATAAGAGTTACGATCCTTTATATTGGTGTCAAATTTGACAGTTTTTATCATTATAATTTTTTAATCGTTATATTAACAAAGGATTAATCGATGACTTGAAATACTTTTCCCTTAAACTAATTATTAACAAATATGTTATAGGGGTAGGATATATTTACAAATTTTTTATTTACAAATTACACTAATTACGACCGGTCGTACTTAGTGTAATTTACACACAAAAAAAATTTATAAACGAATCTTATCCTTATGTTATCATTGTATACTTGCAATATTATATCTATTTTTCTGTTTATTTTTTTTCAATATTATTAGATCAGAATTAAAAAAAAGCGTGAAAATTAATTAAATTTTGATCAAAAGACATTAGAGATGACTAGACACAAAAAAATTAGGCATAATATTCTATTCATAATTTTATATTAAATTATAGAATAAATCTTTGTGTTATATACTAAATCGTTTATTATTGATTGATTTATTCTATTTAGTTTATTTAAACCTTCTTCTAAAGGAGGAAAAAGTACAACCCCACAAATCATTAATGCCAATACAAAAAGATTAGCAAAATCCACTTTCTGCTTGTGGTTCCCCTCAGACAGCCACGCTTACCTAGTTCAATTAGATGATCCATTATTCCACACAATGATTAGTTGATTTGATTCTATGAGCCCACAGCTAAGTTATTCTGGTTCATTTATAATGTTCTGAACTTCTCATTTAATATCAAAGAACAATTGATCTATATCATTTTAACTCATGGTTGAAGAACATGATGAATGGAGCATGCTACTGTAGAAATAACTTGGCAACACACACACACACACGTCCAGTGGATATTCTCTTGAATGGTTGAAATTTGATTCATCTTTTCATCTTGATGACAGGCTAGGAATATAGAAATTTCATTGAATTAGAAGTTAGTATTAATGTTTAATAAGGTGTGTACTTTTTATTTTATTTTTCCACCTCCCTAAAGCAAATTTGAATTTATCCTAAAGTGTATAATCGCCCATGCTCTTTGTGATGCTATATAATAATGCATAGTATTGTTGTAATGATGTTTGCAGCGCATAGTTGTGCCCCTAATGATATATTAGAATCCTCTCACATGAAAACTTAATCCCAAACCTGGTCCCCCACTTCCCTCCCAGATTCCTCTGTCGTCTTTGAAGGGCTAACCTGCGCCAATCCCCCCAATCTAAGCAAAAAGAAGGAAAAGAAATGAATGCCATGCTACCATGATTGAGCTGTAGGGACTTAGGTCAGTATATCTTATTCCTCAGCATGGCATATTGAACAGCTTTTATGCATTTAGTTTGTAAAAGGTTTGCCATTGAGAAATAATTATAGGAATCGCAGAGTCTAGAATATAAGGGGTCTTTGGTATAAGAGAATTTTTTTTGTTTTTCAGTAATATACTGTGAAAGTACTTTTCCAAAAAACCATTTGGTAGACCAAAATATTAACAGGAATGTTGCTCAAATTTCTTGATTCTATATTTAGTTGATTGTTAAATATTGGTGGAATGTAGGGTGATTTTACAAGAGTAACCTTATCCATCATTTTCATTCAAAACTTTTCGAATTTAAAATTAACTCTTAAATTTCTCTCCTTCCAACGTTTTAGGGTTTCATGGATGCTATGAGCTTCCTGGCATCCCACATTAATGAATATCTATTTTGAAATCACATTTGCATACTCATTATACTCATTTACCAGCAGCTTGCTTATCTCTGTCAATTTTTTTGTTTTGTGTTTTTTTCTGTTGCTGTTAATTTTATTTTTATTTTTAAATGAGGCCAGCAAAGTTTAGGCGCAACTAGAACAGAAGTATTATTTCCTGCGCCTGTTCCTATTTCAGGTTGGTTTCTTCATATATTCTGTGATACCCTTTGAGGTTTTATTAACTTCTACCATGTTGTTGTTGTTTTTGTCTCATGTTTTTATTAACTTGAAAGCACCATTATCTATATAAACTCTTGATCAATAGCCGAGTATTAAAAAACCACGGTACATAATGCTGTAACTGATCTCGAACTTACCACAAGTAATAAAGCTCACTTACATGTTGCGTATTCTCAGCCAAGACCAAAGACATTGAATCTGAATAAAATCACTGTTTGTGTAATCAATAAAGAAACACCCCGGTTGAAATTGTAAAATATGCATGGATAAACAAAATTTGCAAAACCAAAAACTAAAAGGACAAATAAGTTCCCTCTCTAAACAAAAAAGCAATACCAAAAAATCCTGTGGAAAGAAATCTGCACTCATCCGGTCGTTATTGATTTTGTTCATTTTCAACAAGTATCCTCTTGCAAGCTTCGTAGCACATGAAAGAAATCCCAACAGCAGGAACTAGTTTTAAGCAGCTTGGTCCCAAACCTCTATAAAGGCCTAAAAAACCTTCCTTTTCAAGTATACTCATAAGGGCATGAAGCATATTGCTGTACAGTCTTCCATTTAGAGTCCCAGCTTGCATATGCTTACGAGCCATCTCAAGTGGAAATGTTGCAGTACTTGAAAGTGCCCCAGCAGCCGATCCTATTAAAAGAGTCATCACATTCCCAACATCCTCCTTATTGAAAGCTTTCTTGTAAGCTTTTCTAAGTTTATCATAAGCAAGATAATTTGTAGCAGCATAAGGGATTACACCAATTAGACTAGGGGTGAGGCCTCAGTTCTGCAGGACCTTCCTCTTGAACAATTCTAACTAATGCATCGAGAAAGTTCTTGTACACTGATATGCGATCAGCATATAGGAAATTACAAGGCAAAAAGAGGAAGAAAATGACTCAATCAATGCAAGAAAAACAGAGAAAAAGAGTAAAAATATCCAAAGTCTGAATATCAAGGAAGATAAACAAAAGGAGGCAAAAACATATCAAAAGAGACCTAGGTTCCCACGCTCACAGCGCGGGAGTGGCGCTGAGAGCGTGGGAAAGGAAAATTTGGCAGAAGGTCCCGCGCTGAGAGCGCGAGATCCGCGCCATCAGCGCGGGAGGTGGAAAATTGGCAGAAACTCCCACGCCCTGAGCGCGGGAGTGGCGCTCTGAGCGTGGGAGGCGCGAAAATGTGAAGGTTCAAATGTGCAAATTAGGTCAGAATCTCTCTTATAAAAGGAGACTCAACCTTCGAAGAAGGGTATCTCTGAATACACATCACAAGACCTAGAGGAGGCGTTCTTCGTGTTCATCACTCTGTTCTTGTACTCTTCTTTATTTTCTTTTCAGTTTATGTTGAAATCAGATCAGCGATCATGATGTTGATTGGCTAGATCTATTTCTGTAGTCAGGGGCATGATCCCTTTGTAAACAATTGTTACAAGGATTGAATCATTCTATGTATTGAATTAATAGATTTCATCTTTTATCTTGAGCGTATTGATATTATTTCTATTAGATCTGATCAACCTAATAGGAAATGATATTCTGGGGATCAGGATTCACAATAGGGATATTGGAATACTGATCCTGAAAGGAGATAAAGATGACTCTCCATGCATGTTCTAGGGATAGACTTGTATGGATTGCAGTCGTGGGATTTATCTACATAATGCTTATTTTCAGGCGGAATTACTAAGGGATTAGGGTTCCAATTGAAGTAAAGGGTTAGATCGCCAAGGGATTGGGATCTAACTAATTATTTCTAAAAGATGATAATTTGTCTGAGTTGTTAATTTCAATAGGTTTTATGAATCAATCCGAAGTAAAATTGGGAACACTTGGTGAATGTACCCTGGCTACAGTCTTCTTCATCACTTTTTCTACAAAAATATTTCTTCATCTATTTTAAGTCTTTTTCAGAAAAACCTAAAAACAAGTCTTTACATTTTTTAGTTACTATAGTGTGGAAATACAATTCAATTAATCTAAATTAAGAGGACTGGTTATAGTAGTAGTTGTTTATCAATCCCTGTGGAGACGATCTTATTCATCACTTTATTACTTGGAACGATCGGTGCACTTGCCGAGATCGCAACAAGTTTTTGGCGCCGTTGCCGGGGATTGTGTTTACAATATTACAAATAACCTTAGATTCTTGAGATTAGATTCTTATTTTATTATTCTTTTATCTTGATTGTGTTGTGCAGGTGTTACTAATAATTTTCTCTGATTTTTATGCGAGGTAGACTTCCACCTAAAGACTTTGTAATAGATTCTGAAATTACAAAGACAGAAAAGCAACTAAGGAAGGCTGCTAGACAGATCATTTGTGAAGATTTGAAGTACACATCTTTACAACCAATTCAAGAAATGGCCGAAAATAACAATGTTGGTCATGGGCGAGGAGGAAATGCCAACAATCAACCTCCAAGACTGTTGAATACAATTTTGACTCCAGTATTCAACAGGGCCAATTCAAGCATAGTCAGGCCAAATGTGGAGGCTAATAATTTTGAACTCAAGCCATCATTAATTTCTTTGGTGGAAAGGGTTCAATTTTCTGGAGCTGATGATGAAGATCCACATGAGTTTATAGACCGATTCTTGATGGTCTATGATACCACCAAACATAATGGGGTATCTACAGATGCTATCAGGCTTCGGTTGTTCCCTTTCGCTGTTAAGGGAAAAGCATTGAGGTGGATCGAAAGACAACCAGCAAACAGCATTCTGACATGGGAAGATCTATCCAGTAAATTCTTTGATCATTTCTTTTCCATGGAGAAATATAATCAGCTGGTGAATGAAATAACAAACTTTCGCCAGTTGGAAGGAGAATCACTATGTGCAACTTGGAACAGATTCCAAGAATTAAACAGGAAATGTGCACATTATGAAGGAGATGATGATAGAAAAGTGGTGATATTTTTCAACGGAATCACCCCCGAAACAAGGATGATAATAAATAGTGCCGCTGGAGGTTCTATTCGGGAAAGCACATCTGAGCAGGCTATTGAGTTGATCAAAAAGCTTGCAAGAAATGAAAATGAAAGTGTGCTAGTTCCCACACAAAGAGCAATGAAAAAATCCACAGATAATGATGTGATATCATTATCTAAGAAGTTTGACAACTTGAGTGAAAAATTTGACAGATTTCAAGTGTCAAAAGTTCAAACAACTCCACCGATTTGTGACCAATGTCAAGAAAGTCATGAATCCAATGAGTGCCCAAATCCATCATCCGAAGATTCACTTCAAGTGAATGGGATCTGGTATGATCAGCGTCCTCAACAACAACAAAATTTCCAGCGAAATCAAAATTTACCTGGAGGTAACAACAATTTCCAACGGAGGACTCAAGGATCAGGTATGGATTTCAAAACTAGCAATAATTATACTCAATCTTCTCAGACTCAGCAGAAAGAGCCAGCTGAGTGGGAAAAAGCTTTCGCTCAAATGGCTAAGGCTTCCAATGATATGGCTCAGCACACCAACGCTTTCATGGAAGAAACCAGAGCCAACAATAAAAATACAAATGCTTCCATAAAAAACCTGGAGAATCAAATAGGCCAGCTGGCCAAACAATTCTCAGAAAGAATTCCAGGTACCTTTCCAAGTAACACAGTCAACAATGCAAAGGATGACTGTATGGTTGTTACAACCAGAAGTGGTAGGATACTAACAGTTCCAACAAAAACACCTGTGGAGCTGGAAAAAGAAAAAGAGGAGCAAGAAAAGGAAGCAATTGAGCCAGAAATTGAGGTAAGTGAAAAAGAAAAAGAAAAAGAAAAAGAAAAAGAAAAAGAGCAAGTTGCAGAACAACCAGTGGTGGCAAAAGAAAAGCATGAGTTAAGCCACGAGTATGTTATGTCTAAGGCACCCTACCCAGAAAGATTCAAGAAGGGAGCCTACAACAAACATTATGATAGATTCTTGGACATTTTCAAGAAACTACATATCAATATTCCCTTTGCAGAAGCCCTAGCCAATATGCCAGGGTATGCAAAATTCATGAAGGATCTTTTATCTAGGAAACAAAAATTGCAGGAATGTCAAACTGTAACACTCACTGAAGAGTGTAGTGCTTTTATCCAGCAGAAAATTCCAGATAAACTGAGTGATCCAGGAAGTTTTAATATTCCTATTGCTATTGTTGATATTGGCATTGGGAAAGCTTTATGTGATCTTGGGGCTAGCATTAATCTAATGCCCTTATCAGTCTACAAATCATTGGGGATTGAGGAATTGAAACCCACTGAGGTATCACTCCAATTGGCTGACAGATCCGTAAGGAAACCCAATGGGATCATAGAAGATATTCTTGTCAAAGTTGATAAGTTTATCTTCCCTGCAGATTTTGTGGTATTGGATATGGGAGAAGGAAGTGAGAAGCCCATGTTATTAGGAAGACCCTTTTTGGCTACAGCCCGAGCCCTAATTGATGTTGAGCAAGGGATGATTAAACTGAGAATGAACGATGAGGAAATTATCTACAATGTTTCAGAAGCTATGAAGAGACCAGCTGATAATAATGATTGTTTCTAAATTGAATCTGTTCAACATAAGAAAGAACGGCCTCAAGAGCTTGATTATGAGTTGAAGGCTCGTGATTATGTACCTTTTGAAAAAGAAGGACTTACTGTAGAGGTTCTGAAAGAAAAAGCAGAAGACATAGAGGTTGGTGCCCCTAAAGTTGAGTTGAAGCCATTACCAGACACTTTGAAATATGTGTTTTTGGGAGATGGTGATACTTATCCGGTAATCATCAACAAGGCTCTATCAGAAGACCAAGAAAAAGAACTAGTGGAAGTTTTAAAAGCTCATAAAACCGCAATAGGATGGTCTATTGATGATTTAAAGGGCATAAATCCTTCCTTTTGTACACATAAGATCCTCCTGGAAAATGATATCAAACCTGTGAGGCAACCACAAAGAAGATTGAACCCAACAATGAAAGAGGTGGTAAGGAAGGAAGTTGTAAAACTTCTTGATGCAGGAATGATTTACCCAATTTCTGATGCTGCATGGGTAAGTCCAGTTCAAACAGTGCCAAAAAAAGTGGGGTCACAGTAATCACCAATGCAAAACATGAGTTGATCCCAACCAGAACTATCACGGGTTGGAGAATGTGTGTTGATTACAGGAGGTTGAACACAGCTACACGGAAGGATCATTTTCCACTACCCTTTATTGATCAAATGCTAGAAAGATTGGCGGGCCATTCTTATTATTGCTTCTTGGATGGGTATTCAGGCTACAATCAAATTCCTGTAGCTCCTGAAGACCAGGAAAAGACAGCTTTTACTTGCCCATTTGGAATCTTTGCATACAGAAGAATGCCATTCGGCCTTTGCAATGCGCCTGCCACATTCCAAAGGTGCATGCTGTCCATCTTTTCAGATATGGTGGAGAAAGGTCTAGAGGTATTTATGGATGATTTCTCTGTTTTTGGCTCTAATTTTGATTTTTGTTTGAACAATTTATCCAAAGTTTTGAAAAGATGTAATGAGACAAATCTGGTTTTAAATTGGGAAAAGTGCCATTTTATGGTAACTGAAGGTATAGTGCTGGGACACAAAATTTCTAAGGCAGGGATTGAAGTGGATAAAGCAAAATTAATGTTGATTGAACAACTTCTCATCCCTGTAAATATAAATGCTGTTAGGAGTTTCCTAGGACATGCAGGTTTTTACAGGCGATTCATCAAGGATTTCTCCAAGATTGCTAAACCATTAAGCCAACTCTTGGTGAAGGATTCAGAATTTTTATTTGATGATGCTTGTTCAAAGGCCTTCCATGTGTTAAAAGAAAAGCTTACTACAGCTCCGGTGCTTACAGCTCCGGTGCTTACAGCTCCCGATTGGAACCTTCCATTTGAACTCATGTGTGATGCCAGTGCATATGCAATTGGTGCAGTCCTTGGTCAGCGTAAGGAAAAGTTATTACATGTCATTTACTATGCTAGCAAAGTTTTGAATGATGCTCAGATTAATTATGCAACAACTGAGAAAGAAATGTTAGCAGTAGTTTATGCATTGGACAAATTTAGACCTTACTT